>BJBW01019005.1:5055-34198 GCA_004320125.1 Scolopax mira | reverse complement strand
GAGCCTGTTTACAAAGGCCTGCAGTGACAGGACAAGGGCAAATGTGTTTACACTGAAGAAAAGCAGATTTAGATTAGAGATTAGGAATAAATTCTTTTCAATGAGGGTGGTGGAGCACTGGAAAGGGTTGCCCAGGGAGGTGGTTGAGGCCACTTTCCTGGAGACATTCAAGGTGAGGCTCGTCAAGGCCCTGGGCAACCTGGTCTAGTTGGGGGTGTCCCTGCTGACTGTGGTGGGGTCGGAGTAGATGGCCTTTGAAGGTCCCTTCTGGCCCAGATTATTCTATGATTCTGTCAGACAATCCTGCAAATTGTGGCAAAATTTTTTTACTGAACTCGTGAAAACTGTAGGTTTTGGACACGTAGGGTCTGTGGCACAGCAGTGAGTCTGATGGATAGAAGGACATACTTTTACTGAGTGACACTCCCCGTGCAATGCAGTTTGACTAAGCTCACCTAAATTCAATTGAACAGATCAAAACGTATTTCAGCTTTTTATAGTGAGAATGTTACTACTGCCATAAATAATGTCAATTTTAAATTAACATTTTACTATAAATTTCAGAATTTTATTTTCAGTCATAGTTTTAAAATGTATAAATTCCCTTTACAGAGTAAATTTATGGATTTTTGTTTTGATTGGAAGGCAAACCAAATTTTAAAATGTCAAAGGTTGTCAATGATGGGATTTGCAGGGTTTCACAATACGTACATAGGACAAGCAAAGATATGCAGGCATTCTTTAGTGCACTGAGAAAACAAAAAGGTTTGTCAAAGGCATGACTGGTTACTCTAAAACTAAGTGTTAAAGTGACTTGTTTACTTAAAATATAAATAAAAAGGAAGCAGTCTTTGTGAATTACATCTGAACACTGGAGAAATTGTATTATAAAGATATTCTAAACACAATTTATAGTGCGATGTAATCAATGGAATCTGTTTATTGACTTTAGTGGATATTGGATAAAGCTTTTTCTCAATGAAGCAGCAGAAATTTGTCATGGCTGGTAAGAGCCAAAATAGCAAATCATTATAACAAAACTGTTTAAAAGGAAAAAAAAGTCATTGCTGATTTATTCAGATCCTTTATGAGTAACTGAAATTTTCTTCAGTGACTATCTGATAAATGAATAAACCCATTAAGCTAATAAAAATCCTACATAATAAATGCAGAATAATAATTACAGCCAGATGCATTAAATTAATTAGATCTCTTCTGAATCATTTTATGTTATAATGACTTAGTCATGTGATTAGGGTCTCTTAAAACAATATTTTATCAAACTATCTGCAGTCGAGCCAGGCAAGTGTTTCATCTTTAATTTTATTCTGAAAAGTTACGACAAAGAGGAATTCTTCACATGGTTGGTTTGTTTCCCATGCTTTGAGTCAGATCTTTTTCCCTACATTTTTTACCACCACATTCTCAAGTACTTTCTGTCCTGGAATGCCTGAATACAGAGGCAGTGGAGATGTGAGATATACTGGATAATGTTGTGTCATGTCACTGTGGGCTTTCTGCATGACAGAAGATATTTAAAATCTTTTAAAGGGCATGCTAGCCCAAAAGAAGTTAATGGTAAATCCCCCCCTGGAATCCAACTGGGCCAAAAACCAACTTAGCATTTTTTGCCAGCAATTTTCTGCCAGGTAGGAGTCTTTCACATCACCCATGACTGATGGCACAGGAATTCAGTTTTGGCTGAGTCTGGCCCCGTGTTTGTATTAATGCAGTAGTGCTTAACCTATTTTTTAGGAAATGTTTTATTAGTTATGATCAGTTTATATCCCCAATATACGTAAGGTAGTAAGTCATGCAATACTGATCATTTGCTGCAGCAAATAACTCCTTTTTTCTAGTTCAGAGGAGTATAGGAATGCTCTGAATCCACTAGTCCCGTTACTGAAAGTCCTTCCCATATTCTTTCCTTCTTGTCTGTCACCACGGACTTTCCTAAAAGTATCATTTTGCTTATGGACCCATTGCTAAAATTGTTATGGGCCAATCCATACTCCTGGCACGTACAGACCAACAGTGGTGCCTCCATGCCTCTCCTCTGAATGTGTCTGTACATTTAGAGATGGCCTCCCTGCATCTCACATCTGCGCTGGCAGCTCCACATAGTCTCCTTTGTGGAGACTACAGCTACAGCATATTTCACAAAGATGTCACTTAATTGTGATATTCGATCAATATTTGATCTGTAATACACTTTATTCCTGCATCTGCTGGGAGATGTTCAGCAACTTCAAAGCTGAGTTTTTAGTATCATGCTAAATATATTGAGCCCTTTTCAATCAGGGAATCTTCACTGATTCTTACAGCTGTAAAATCAAGGCAAAGTTTTTTTCAAAAATCACATATGGGTTTATGTATACACTTGGAATATATTGGCTAGAAGAATTGCACTCAATGGTCTTTTTACAGACTCCCTGAAGAAAGGGAGTTTTATTTAGCAAAAGCTCTGGAAATGCTTAACTGAGCCCTGCTTGCCAAACTGTTTTATCCACTCAAATAGAGCAATTGAGCACAAATAGAAATTCCAACGCTCTTACAAGAGAAAGGACAGCGGAAGCAGTAAGAGATCATATGTAGAGAGCTGAAATGTCTTTAATATACACAAGAACGATGCATGACTATTTTGAGAGACCTTTCTGTAAATCTCTGTTTGTTTGTCGTGAAGGAAAAAGAAATGCCAAATAATGTCCACAGCAGGTAGGAGCAAATCTGATAATGAGAAATGCCGATATAAAAATTGCATGGCTTTTGTTGAATTCCTACTGCACATGATATTAAAAGTAATTTACTCACATTTTTCATTACATAATGATAATGATTTTATCTGTAGACCATAATTAATACGTGATGGGAAGATTCCTGTGGTTAAAATGCATTATAAGCTATAAGAGATGGAAACAAACACAGCATGAGTTCCAATTTTTTTTTCTCATTGTTTTTTCAAAGTCCAAGCAGAGATTTTGCTTTTTAGCCACATTTTCTCACTGTTTCAAAATTTCCATAGCTGGTAGTACTGCATTGAGAAGATGCATTTTTCATAAACATAAAGTACATGGCTTTGATGAGAGAGTAAACTTTGAGTTTATGGAGTCAGAACCCTTTTAAGCAAGCTACTGAAAACAGAGAAATAAGCATGGAGAGGCAGAAGGATACTTTATTTTTATCACTTTATAAAAGCATAGTAAGAATAAAATGCCATTCTTTTTGTACTAAGAGATAGCCTGTATTAAGTATTATCTTTCACTGTCACTTCATGAAGCAGTTGCACGTGTACTTTAAAAGTACTGGTTCCTAAGGTAATTTTTATTTGGTACTAGAGTTTGATTTATTTGACGTGTTTGATCATGCAGCTATTTGATAGTAACATTTTAATTTGGTATCCTACCTTGACTGGTTATTTCTTCATAACTGAGTCAGGCAGGTTAACTTTTGCTCCTCTTCATTTCTTAGTGCTGCACATGGATTTCTGTCTGTATGTTTGCTTCTCACTTTACTGACTGTCAGAAATAATCAGCTCACTGTCTCACATTTATTCAGGTGCAAATAGAAGCTGCACTTTGCCATATGAATACCAAGGGATGAATCTACAAAGTCTTAGACCTTTTCAGGAGTATAAACAGAGTGAGGTGCATACAGATGCATCAGCAAATGCTGTGTTCAATCAAAACATAAATAAATTCCAGTTCACTAATTCACAATTTTGGTAGACATTTCTGTAAGTATTGAGAAGAAAATCCCATAGAGACAACTCTTACTGCTCTTGAGTGAGGCAAAAGTGTACAAATATACCAAGCAATTATTAAGCTTGTAGGAACACATATATGGTATTGTAAAATTTTTCTAAACAGATATCAAAAACTAGTCCTCAACCTTCACACATTGATTTAAATAATAGATGTACACTGCATGAATAGTGAACTGTTTGTGGGTTTCTTTATTATAGCTTAACGCAAAAGGCAATCTGCTATTTGGTAATGTAAATGCTAATTTCAGGACACATATTAGTCCTAAGACATTTTCATTCTGAGAATGTTGCAGAGCCTGAGAGAATTAGTGTCCCTGTTTTACTGATGAGGGAGTGAGAAAGAGAGGTTAAGGCTTCAGCTCTGCACCTCTGTGAGGTGCTGTCGTCAGGCCAGAAAGTTTCTTGGTTGAGCATCAGAGACCTAGTTTTAGAGGAAGTACGTAGGATCTCAAGTAAATCATCTTACTTCTCTACCTTTTCAAGGTCTTTCTTATATTGTCAACTTAAGAATATGGTGGAGCCCTTTACTTTTATGAATTTTATTAGTACTACTAACAAGCAAAAATACAACAATGGTATTGGTAAGGCTGAGTGGCCATAAATTATACTAATCTACTAAGAATTAACCAGTACAATTGTAAATTGAAATTTACAATTGAAATTGAGTCAGTATTTTAATGAACGAATTATTCTGTTGAACTCTCTCTCAAGTCAACTTCTTATCTTATTAGGACTCCATGGAAATATGCCCTCTTATGTTGGACACTTCTGTTCAAGAAACTGGATGATCTTTTGGTTCACAGGAAAAGGATCTCTCTGCTACCCTGGTTTTGAAGTTTTCACATGAATGATGTAAAAGGTACCTACATTCTTATAGGTATGGCTTGGGTATGAGTGTGCAGGCTGAGTCTAAACAAATTCAATAAAATGTTGTGGTGGTTTTGTTAGTAAACAAAAATATTTCAGCTGGTTTGATAGAAAACAATAATTTAGAAATCTCATATATCTCTGCCGTACTTGAAAAATATCTAGCCAATGACTCAATTGTATAGAACGTAAAATGTGTCACAAAATGCTGCATCCACCATCTTCTTCTGCTCTCCCTCTTTTTCTATAACCTGTCGCTCTTTAGCCTAGTGCTGCTGAGCTCTGTTGCTAAGAATGCCTTTCCTACCACCTGACAGTTTCCTTTGATCTCTCCTGCTTTTGCTGACAGAGCTTTAAGGTGTTTTAGATACAGCCTCCAGGGTGGGAAAGGTGAGCAGAAGGTAACCAGTGCTAGAATTGAACATGTTTCTGACCTGAATTTTGTAGTTTATAATTAGTATATAAGGAAAACTTCCTTACCTTTTCATTTTTTGTAAGAGCACGTTCCTGAAGACTGTACAGATATTAAGAAATTACTCTTGCTTAACATTCTTTTACAAGTTTGATTCCATCATTTAGAAAATTATAATTTGCCCCGTTCCACCCCACCCCACTCTAGCTATGTGAAGACTAAAAGTGCGATTGTTTTGACATGGTTTGAGCCTATTCATTATCCTCCTCATCAGCGTAGAGCACGATGTAGATTTTAAGAGGTATATAAGTGCTTTGAGGATTGGATGCCTTCTTTAAAGGCATCACCTCTATAGTTTTCTATCAAAATAATGATAATAGAAGCATTATCCAAAAATGACCATTCTGTAGACATACTTTTCTCCTCTCTGGGTAATGAAACATCTTGCTATGTTCTAGACTTACCCCAATATACCAGTATAAAATACCAGTATTGCCATTTTCTCTGGATGCTCTGGCATGTCAGAGCTATTTGACAAGCCTAGGGTCATTTCCTTAACAATCAGCTTTCTGTTGCTTAACTGGCATTTCGATATCTACATGTCGTATTTAAATGCCATACAATGATTTCTTGGTTCATTAGACCTTTTTGTAATAATGGCATATTACTTTGATATGAGACAAATTTAAATAATTTATTTTTTAATTAATCAGACCGTCATATATTTCAGAAAAGCTGTGGGTGAAATTAAAATCTGCCACATGAAATAAACTCACTGCAGCACCAGAACAGTGTTTTCCCGTTTCTCATAAAGCTCCATGTACTTATCTGTGCCACTTAGAAGTTGTTTCTCTTTTAACTTGTCAATGATATAAAAAAAAAAATCTATACCTGAGTCTGGAACTTATCAACAGATTATCTTCCCAGGCCAGTTTGCCCAAGAATCCCTCTGACGCCTCTCAAAACGTTGGATATGGCAGCTGGAGAGACAGCGCTGTAAAGGCTGTGCACCAGATCAGGAAAGGTTAGGAGCTCAGATATATTGGCCCTGGGATTTTGAGGTCTCTGTTGTTCCCAGTGCCATTAGCAACCCCATGCACAAGCGTAATAAATTAGATTTTTATCTTACATTGGTTTTGACTTTATTAATTTTGTAATTGCTACCTTCTGACTAATATGTTAGATTTGTCATATGAACTCTTTTACAATAGTTTCATTTTTCCTCATAAAACATCTAAGATAATCAAAAATGTTACTGTGAATATTTATTTTTGTGCCAGGCTACTTAAAATTTCAATGTAGGTGTTTAACAAGACTTTGCTCACCAATATGTAATATTTTGAGCATCTTGTATCACATGACATGCTTTTGGAGCAGAATATTCACTACTAGCCTTGGAATAATATTGGGAAGTGTGTAGGAGAAAACATTGCAATGATCATGTTTTGAAGTTGCAGAAGGTTCAGAACAAAATCAAAGTAATTTGTTACCCGTTTTGATTTGGTTTGTTTTTTTTTTTTTTTAATTTTGTCCTGATAGTCTTTATTATGCTTTTACCAAAGTAATTTTCAACAGGATAAATTAGCATTTCTCAGTTTGACTGTGATCTTATTCAGTTATTTCAGGCTGAGAGTTGCTTAAGTGTACAAGACTAAAGCAAGACTAGGGGAGTGGGAGAAGCCCACAGACTGTGCTATGGAAGTTCTGAGCAGTTTTTGTTTCAGTAAAAATGAGGAAAACCAAGTCTTAGTAAAAATTCTGGTTTGATTTTGTAGTAAAGCAGGTAAATATAGTTTTTGTTTAGTCTTCTGTCTTCTCAGGCTTCCGTGTTGAAGTCCCTGAAAATGTGTTTGTTTATTGGAAGTGATCTTCTCTAACCAAATGTGATGTTGCAGGGTCTACAGGAAAAAGGGGTATTGTTAATGAGAGAAAGTTCATTGCAACCACACAAGTCTATAGAGACAGGTTCAGAACAAAGAACTGGCTCCATGGATCATTACTAATTATCACTTGTTTCACAACTAAGTGCATTAAATAATAGATTTAGGGAAGATAAAGATTTTTGTATTTAGTTTGACCCATTCAAGAAACAGAACACGGTGAGAATGTGGCCATCATTAAATTGGCTATGATTTAGGTAAGGTTGGAGGGTTATCTACATGAAAACAAATCCGAAAATGTATATGGTACCTACATTTACACAGGTATTCAGCTCTGTATTGTATTTTTAGTTTTTGTTATCTTTTGAAGTGTGTGTACAGCTGATAAGATGGAAACTTTTACCTGAACCACCCCAACCTTCCCATCTGCCCCACAGCAGGTAAAACAAGATTTTGTCAAGGTCAAACAGTCTGTTAAATTCTGTCAACCTCCTGAAGTTGGAGCCTGTGGGTGACTCCATTACTCACACTTGCCCCACAGCATGATAATTGGGACCTCATTAATGCTCCTTAGGAGAATGACTTCCAGACTGGAACCCCTCCAAAAACCAGGATACCTAATTAATAATAGTCAGCGATGTCTGTCTTGTATGAATGCTGTGAGCTGGGCTCTGAGATTGAAGTAAAGTATCTGACTATTCCTTTTTTTTAAACCTAAACACACAGAGACATTTGTGGAACAGGTCACATAAGCATAATAAATTTTGGCCCTAAATGAAAATTTGATTCACTTAAAGCCCTTTCTAATGACTTGCATGTAAAGATGGTTGATTATATAATTTTAGATTTATGCTATTATCCAATTCACACTACAAATCCATAGTGATAACACAATTTAGTAATCCTTTAACTAACTGTGAAGCTTTTATTTAAACAGAATGAAAACAAATAACAGGTAGTCATTTCCCCATGACATCCTTGTTTTACTGAAATAAATTAGCTCAGTAAGAAAGTTTAGAAGATCATCAATTTTCAGATGTGGTGATGCCTACATCTCCTGCTCTGCAAAGGGAAGGCTTATGAGCAGTTTTGCTTTCTACCAGCAGAGCTAACCCCGGTCATGGAGAATTAATTGGAAAGTTGGGCTGTTGGCCACGGCACTGGATGGGTCCACAAGTGGTGGGCCTATGGCAAGCATGTGTGGAAAAGGAGACCCACAGGGCTGTCTTCCTATCCCATGTCCCTTCCATAGGAAGCACAGGGGCCATTTTTGGTTGTTTATTTGTATCTTCTGTACCGCTAAGGAAACAAAACCCTGTTGCTCTCATTTGAATTTTCCTTTATGTAGTCATTTCCCGCTTAGCAGACAAAATTGCAGTGACATTTTCACAGAGTGTTACGCTGTAAAAGATTTGCCTTTCTCAGCCTGTTCATGAGCCTGTCTTTTTCCACTCTCTGTGTCACATACCATAAAAAAAAGTGATTAAAATTCAAACAAAAAGCATTTTATATTTGCACTACCAATCTGTACTAACACTGAGGTTCAATACACCGGAGCCAGAATTTGAAATGTGAATTTCAAGTGATTTGTATGATTTTTTTAAAAAAAATCCAGCTACTTATTCTGTGTAGTTCTTTACATCACATTTAAAATAATGTTCTTCTAATTCTTTATCTTCTAACCTGAGTCACCCTACATATTGATAGTTAATATAGTAATTGTTAATATAAATTCATTTTACAATCACTGAAGCATATGGATTTCCATCTGATTCAGATATGAACACCAAGAACTATTTGTTAGTCACCCTCTGTATTTAAGTCACGGCCAGAACAATGAAATACAGAGAACAATGTGGTTAATGTATATTAGGCCTCAGGAAAGCTGACCCTGAATTTTTTAATCACAATTTCTAATCAAAATATGAAAGCTTTGTATCATAGTCTTGTAACCATATTTTCTTATTCCTAGCAAAGAATCACTATAACAAAAAAATAGTAAGAGAAAATAAGTTTGTGTCCTTATATGTGAGTGTCTGTGCATATGAGAAAGTGTTTTTCTCGTAATTTCTTCACATTTTTAATGTTTTTTTTTTTTTGTGTGATCTGCTGATACAGAACAGAGGTCTTCATTACCACTTTTGACAAGGAAGACCAACTTGCATTCATAAAGAAACTTGATGTCACTTGATTTTGACAATGGGGAGATCATGCAAAAATTTGAATGGTGGTAGAGTGAGAGGGAAGGTGAACACAATGCTTGTGAAGTCAAGACTGGCTATGTTAATATGTCAGCATTTATAAAAACCCATTTAACTTACATGAGAAAACAATGTACAAAGAAAAAATGGCTGAGTAGTATGCTTTTTTCTCTTTCCACTTCCCAAGGAGATACTGTCTTCAGTTAACTGCTCCATCCAGCCCATGAGTTGCCCCAGAGACCAACACTGGTTTGAGACAACAGTAAGTCTGAAGGGGGTGAACAAAAAAATTTGTTAAGGGTTTGAATGATTCTGAAGTCCTGAACAAGACTGATATCTCAGTCCTTGCTAATTCACTTTATACTCTTGCAACTGCAGCCCAATCTACTAAAGAAGACTATTAATGATAGCTTTTTCCAGCATTTAACTATTCATAACGTATGCTGTTTGGGACAAAGATTTCTGCATATGTTCATGTACAATCTGGGATATAGATTAGCGTAACAATCTGGAGGGGCAATCATTATGTAAATAATAAACAATATTCAAAGGAAACATTGCCACAACTGCTTTATATGGAAAGCACTCATTTCATGATGATTGGTAGCATGGCGGTACTATAAAATAAATTATGAGTGGTTTAACAAGAAAAATCAAATTTAATAACATACATAATAAGAAGGAACATAATTTAGGAGAGTTGACATGTTTCAGAGGGTCACACAGCCACATTTTATTTATTTATGCAAGAGTTATTGCTACATACAATGCTAATTAATAATCACTTGAAGTAATAGGATTAAAACTTGACAAAAATCAGACCAAGTGAGTTTTAAGCCGTATTAGTGGTGGCATTTCCCCCTCAGGTTTCTGACTAATGAGGCAGAAGGGTACATGGATTTGTAATTGTTTTTATGCATATGTAATTATATCTGCATTCTTGGAGTCAAAGAGACAATGTACAACAGTTCATTCCAAAAAAGGGGAAAAAATGGAAAAATAAAGTGGAGGAGTGGATAATAGCAGTGCCTGTTGACCTTGTCATTAAATATCATTACTTACTTTATTGAGAGAGAGAGAAACTATCATTAAACCGTGATCCGTGAAATCTCTTAGGCATATGTATAACTTTAATGAGCGATACCTTTAACACTTTAGGCACGTGTCCAGTTTAAACATCTGTTTAGCTCAATCCAATTGTCTACAATCTGTTTCACCAAAATTTGAAATTATATTGAAAAAACACTAAGATACAACAAAACATACCTTCTTTTTTTTTTTTTTAAATGAAGAAAAGAATCAAGGCAATGTATATGTTTGAAACAATTGTGTTTGAGGAGATCAAAAGAAATGTGGACATTTTTTACCAGTGTTAAATAATTTTCAAGTTGCTGAAAGTGAAAATAAAAATGAAGTAAAAAAAATCAAGAGGGGAATTCTATTAAAATGGGACTTGAAATATATTAGCAAATCTAGAAATAAGAAAAATGAAGATAAAACAATTTTCCGCCTACGTGTTATTGTATAGGAAACCTTTGCCTTCAAGTATTCTGTTTTTTACTATTTTGTGAAAGATTTCAAGCTTTTTTTTTCCTGCAACACCAACTTTTGAGAGAATCCATACAAACAAAACTGAAAAACAGTCATGCTGATGGAGCTAGAAGTAGTGAATGTATTTCTGGTAATTTGTATTTCTGTCTGATTTTGATGTAAGTCTGACTGAAGCTGTCAGACTCTGCATCCTTTGCTACAAGGTGATGGCTAGTGCTGTGTTGTGACCATGAAGTAAAGAAACAGCACCACAAAAATGGATTTGGAATGAGAAACTGGCCAGTGGTGGTTTTGAGAGGAAATCAAAAACCGTCTGCATTGCATCCACCAAATTACATCTGTAAGTTTCTGTTTATATTGTTGTTGGTTTAGGTTATTTTATTTTATTTAAAACAACTGGATTTGGGAAATTTTTTAGTTTGAATATTTGAGGAGGGGAGGGGCTATTTTTGCTTGGTGAAGAAACAAGGTATTTCAGCTTCTTTTCTCCATTTTTTGTACTGAATCAGAGATATATTTGCTATCAAAATCTAGCATTTTTGTAATAAGCCTCTTCTGAGGTGCAGTTCCTTCTAATTCATCCAGAAGGCCTTAGCAAGAATTGTTTTCCAGAGCTCTTCTCTGTCTGGTCTAATGTCCCTCTTTCAACTCCAGGACTCTCATTTTCAATTTGAGAGTTTGAATTTTCAACTCCGTTATTTATTGTCTCTTTAGAGTCCCTTAGAGCTTTTGTAAAATGTATTTTCAACATAGAAATTAAAACCAAAACTTTATTTTAGGAAAGAAGGAAATAATTTTGATATAGATTAAATGAAGGAAAAGTAATTCAGGCATGTGCTATTTATAGGAGACCATGCATATGAGGCTTAATTTAGGATGGACAAATTTAAACGTTTCCCCCCAGATTTGAAATGTTTACAGTTATGTCAAAATTGCACTGAATATTCTTTTAAAGAGTTACACTAGAATTAGAAGAGGTAAAAAAAACCAAAAAACAAACCACATACTGTTGAATACTTTTGGAGCAAAGAAAATTTAAAACCTTTTCCTCACCAGACAAAGTTTTGACCCAACTCCTGCAATTACTTTTGTGATGTGTCTGATTCCGATTGCTGCCTTTTACAGAAGGAACTGAGTTAGATTCAGCTGATGTTTAGGGCAAAGAGTTACTGTAAAAAAAAAAAAAAAAAAAAAAAAAAGTGCTCAGAGCCGATACAGGAGAGAAATCTTGGAATTGTAAAACTTATGTCTGATTGTTCTAGATTGATAAATTACTAAAATTTCCAACAGAAGCACTGAGCAAATGTATATGATGTCGTGAGTGAGGAAAATGTTCAAAACAAGATGGAAATTACATATGCTTAGCCAATGAATATCAAAATCACTATTCAAACAGTGATTGCTATGAAAGCTATGATCACATTTGGAGAGTAAAGCATTAGGACAACTTGAATGTGCCTTTCTGTAACTACCCGTAGTAATCTGCTTTTCACTAGCATTTATTTTGACATTTTATCCTGAATATTTCATTTAAAAAGCGTTTATCTTCTTTAGAGCAAAATAAAAATGCATCACAAATTCCTGCAGGGATTTTGTCACCATTTTCCTCCTAATTTTTGTGACATGTTATCTTTCCAATATAACGTTATTTTTAAAGGCATGATTTACCATATAGCTTTTATGAAACCAGAAGTTTGTGAATCTGTCTGCGGACTTAGAGGCACATAGGACAAACTAGTGGGGCCCTGTGTAATGTTCTGAAATTGAATTTGTGTAAAGATTTTGTCAAATTTATAAACAAATAATGATGACTTCTATTTATATTCTGTGTGTATACATAGAATATTTATACTTCTGGTAAAAGTGTTTGAGAACTTGAATATCTAGAGACATGTCAGTCTTCTGAGTTGTTTCTCTGTTAGATAAGGCAGACATTTTTCTTTTTTTCTCTAGTTGAGAATGCAGCAGTAATCCACCTTCACTAAAATATTAGAGAGAAATAGGGCTCGTTAAGTCTTAATTTATGTGAACATTTTGCATAGCTGTAGGAGATACGACTAGGATTCATCAAAAGAAACTAGCAGAGAACATGTTCAATACAAGGACCTAATTCTTCACGTAATGAGCAATTAAGCTGTAGAAGGTTTTACTCAGAATGCTGTGAGAATTAAGAGCCAACATAGGTTTGAAACCAACCTGCCGATTTCGTGAAGGGAAAAGACCCAGTTGAGGGTCATTAAAAACAATAGGTTAGTACAAAAGCACTGAAAATACTTTACAAAATAGAAAGTATGAAAGTACAAAACTACTTTAAAAAAAAAAAAGTGTCTCAGGGAAATCCCCTGAACTGTAGCTTTTCAAGAGATAGGGAATTATTTCGTGGCTGTATTGCACTTGTCTTCATATTGTTCCCTAGGTAGCTGTAAGTAACAACTGTCAATGACAAGACATCAACTAGATTAATTTTTGATTAAAGTGCTTTTCCTCTTGCTTTCTTAGGAATAGTAAATTCTTAACTCATGATAGAATTAAAATAGTATCCCTGCTAAAATTGACAAAAAAGAATGTTTTGTGGTTGTAAATAACCTAAAAGTTGCATTCATGCTTTAGGGGAAAGCAATCATTTGTTGATGAGTAAATAAATATCCAAAAGTTGAACAGTATTCTCTAGCATCACTTCTAGAATAACTTTAGCTTACTAGGTTATTTTATTTTCTAGATTAAGAAGTATGTAACACTTAAAATTCAGTATGTGTTCTACATTCCTCAGTTAGATTGATAATGTAACTCAATGGTATCTTTTTTTCAATTTCCCTCCTGGATCAATGCCGCCAAGTACATCAGTAGCAAATAGACATGGGAATTTAAAATTTCATTTCTCAGAAATGGAACTTTTGAAATTCACTTGCTATGAAAATTAATGCTAATGAATATTTTTTGATAATGCAAAAGAGCCTATTTAAGAATGAGTCTTTTCCATTCAGCAATTAATGCAGCAATTAATGAAAGTAGAAAGTTCCTACAAGGATACTGGATGCCATTAAACACTTATTCTGCTAAATTGATATGACCTGTTAAATTGAAGAATCTGTCAGAAATCCATTTTAATCCAGTGCTAATACTGTGGGAACACTTTTGATGACTATTTGATAATATGCCATAGGGTTATCACTACATTGTAAGTATTGCAAAGTATAAAATACATTTTCTTTCATTTTTGCAAGGAGAAAACTCACAGGAAATGTCCTTAATTAAAGATGACACGATTTTTGTTATTGAAGGTAAAGGGATGCTTTGGTCTGCTGTTCTGAAGAGGATGTGACTTACGAGCCCCCCCCCCAAATACTGAAGTTTTTTTTTTTATTTCTGTGCCTCTGAATATGAAGTCTAGAGATGGTTATTGCTAAATTTGAATCCAGCCATAGCTGTTCAACGTTATTAAGAGAATCATCAGGATGAACCATCTGGAGGAGTAAATACAAAGTCAGAGCCTGAAAGCTTGCTTGTAACTTTAATATAGGCATGAAGACAAATCCATATCTCATTGGGATAGCTCTATCACAGGGTCCTAAAGCCCTCTAAGTTTCTTGGTGATGTGTAGTTTATTTATTTATATAATTTGATAGAGATATCTTTAATTTTCTTTGCTCCAGTGCTCAGCTTGTCTTCCACTTCACCCGAGGGGAATTTTTCTTTTTTAAACTCCATAATCCACACATGCCCATCAATAATTCTGGGCAGAGAAGCCCAACCAAACCCAAGAATGTGTAACAGGCCACAACAGAAGCACCCATCTGGAGATGCCCTTGGAACAGTGGCAGTTTGCTGCTGCAGCTGCCTCCCTTCCTTGCCCCCTCCAGAGGAAGGCTGATGCTGTTGACCTTAGGGCCAGGAGGGCACCTGAGAGTGAGTGTGATACCAGGCAAAAGTGGTATGCTACGAGCAACTTTTCTCATTAATGACATAAATTAAATCACTATATGAGGCTTTTCTTTCCAGTTAGGACTATTAGCTGCTTTAAACAAAAATTGGGCAAGCAATGAATTCTTGGCTGCATACATTTGATGTGTCCTCTTTTGCACATGACAGGATATTCAATATTGGAAGTCCAGCACTAGGTACCCAATACTGAACCTCTTTCACTGGGAAAACAGTGAAATTACATCCGAAGTCATACAGAGAGTTTGTACTAAATCTAGAATTAGAGATTGGTACTTGTTCCTTTCCTCAGCCTCATTTCTTTATTTATTATATTTAAATATAAAGTCATAAAACGTAGGATTGAGTAAAAACAATACTTTTAAATAATAAAAGGTAACATGTTTTCCTTGATTACTTTGTTTTCTTAAGAAAAAGATTAAAGCAATCGATTTTTTTACTGGAAGGGTAGAATGATAGAAATTAAAAAGCAGAAATCAAATTTTAACATGGTTCTTCATCATGGCAGTCAATGCTTTTAAACATATGGATTATGAGGGGCCTGAATAGGAAAACAAGACTAATAATTACAAAGGTTCGCAATACCTCTGCACATTTGAAAAAAAACATAATGGACTGCTTATGTTAGAAACTTTTAGTTCCACATCAATGTGACTGATACCAAGCAAAGCACTAAATATGAGTTTCACAGTATAGAGAATTCCTATTCTCGATGCGTACTTGAGGTACTGTTTTTCTTGTTTAATGCAAAGAGACCAGCACATACCAAGATGTCTTCACACACAGAGGAAGCATCCAGAAATCACACCCAATGTCACAGCATAAAACCGACTTATGCTCTGGAAAGGCACAGAGGATGAGTCTAGTTTCTGTCACTCAAATCACAGGGCTGAAAACCAGGGCTGTCCCCACACCGACCTTCACTGGGATGTCGATGTAGATAGCAGATGGCCACTATCAGCATGTGCTGTACAGTTCTGACACTTCACAATAAGCGCAGGTGCCAAATGCCAACCCTCTGTGCTAGTTCTAGGCAGATTTGGCCTCTGGGAATGATCCTGATTTTCTCCAGTCAGAAGAGTCAGCACCAGTAGTTTCAGCTGAGTTATCACCAGAGACTTGGTGTGAAACCAACCTTCTTCTTTGTTCATTAGGGGAATTTCAGCCGAGCGTTAAAATGTCATCATTCTCAAAAAGTGAACTGAGCTCTTTACTTTTCACAACTTTAGAGCTCTTGAACACAATTGTCCAAAAGGTTTAGTTTCATTTTACATGAAATCAGATATTACTGTTTTGCACAAATGTTCTAGCAGAATTAGTGATACTTGGACAGATTAATTAAATATTTTAAGTTTGCAGCGCATTTAGTATGATCACAAACTGCTTCTTCAACCCACGATGACAATTTTTTTTGCAACAGGCAAGATAATCATACCAGAGTTAAGAATGGAATTATTATCAGTGATGCTCAGCATGATAAAAAATGGTTTCCTTTACAAGAAGGAAATACAGATTTTCAGTTTTGTACTTTTCTATTTTACCATAGTAGTCTTTTTTTCCCACCGATTTCAATTTTTGATTCTTGTATTGAGAAGCTTGTAAATGATAAGCATTTTGGTTACATGAATTACTCCCTCTAGAACTTCTGAAGGACAAAAACTTACTGACAGTTCAAAATTCCTTTTAAAATATTTAAGATCCAAAATTAACTGTAAATTAAGTATGCTTAATCACGTATTAATTACTATCAGGAAAGGTAAAAAGCAGTAACTACTTTGATAGATGTCTTGACAACAGTTTTGGTTAAAATATTATGAAAATTCCTGGTTTTATCTTTGAAATAGAAGCTTTAAACAGTTATATTTCCCAGTACTCTCTTCATCCCAAATTGTATTTAAAATACATTCAAATTTTTTAGCCAACTCTAGTCCCAGTCCAATGGTGTGCATTACTTACATGCATAAATGTTTGCAGAATTAGAACCTTATTATGAATTATGCATGGAAAATATATTTGTTTCCTATTTTTCTTTTTCTTTTCCCCTGAGAAATATATGTATCTGTAGTTTGTATGTATAAAGAAAAGGAATAGTAACAGTTTGACACAGCCCCTGAAATTAAATAGTGTGAACAAGTCATTTAAGTATAGAAGACCAAGTTCATTCCATACATTCCTGCCATTTCTCCTGCTTCCCAGGAATATCTAATCACAAACCTGTTCTCTTACTAATTAAAAGGCAATGAAGTCTGAACCCACTGATTGCGGGGTGATTACTGAATCCTGAAACCACTCCATGGCTCTAGTTCCTGGATGGCCTTCAAGTACCTGCTCTACCCAGTGTTATGAACTGAGGCTTTGGTGTCTTTTGGTACACACAAATGGATAGATTTAGCAATTCTAAAGCAAATTAAATGAAAATTTATCAAAATAGATTTCCAAAAGTATTATTTAGTCCTTAAATCATGTTTGAAGAATCACCTGGCACAAAATTTCTGTAGAAGATATATAAAGACTAAGATATAGCAACTGAGCTGTTACTAATTAGTAATCTTTCTTGTTCATGTGAATTAATTAAAATCAGAGCTTACAAAGAAAAAGTGTGTCCTCCCTTCTTGAAACTATCTTCTTTCTTCCCCACTATGCATGCTGTAGTGTCACTTAATCTTGCTTCTTGTGACATTCCAGCACACGTGCCACCAGGAGCAGTACACACAGCCCTACTGATGTGCACAAAGTCATTTGTATGACTCTGGTCCTTTCTTTTACAGTCTGTAACGCTGTGGGCAAAATCAAGAAATCTTTGACTGGTTCTGTCATGGTAATAGTAATAATAGTAGTTCTCCAAGATTTCAGAATGAAAACAAGTTTCAAGTTTTGGTGGCGGCTGGATTAACAGTATTTCTTCCTCATAGAAAAGTAGAATATAAAGGACATGTAGCTGGTAACAATTCAGCTATATCTCACACTGAATTTTCTCTAAAACGCAGTACCTTTACCCTGCCTTTTGTCCTTTTCATTTAAAAAAAAAGTCAGAAGCTTGCCTGCTAATGAAAGTATAGTGCTGTGTGCTTCAAATGTATAATTCTCAAATAAACCTCTCATCCAGGGAGTACTGAGGTGTCACTTGGATTCAGTATTGCACAGCAGTATCCTGAGGATAAGCATCAACGACGCAGTGCTGCAAGTGGACCCAAACCTGGCCACCACTGGAGGATGTTCCACACATCACTGTCACTTTGGGTATGTGCTGGAGGCAAAGCCTGACCTGTTTCTTCTCCAGTCCAGCCCATTTCTGGTGAGTAAGTTAATGTGCTGCCCTCTTTTATTAAACAGTCCGAGATGACGTATCTTATGCAATATTAATCTCTGGCCCAAAAGAATAAAACATTTCAGGATCCAGCCTCCTGAAAGACAGGAAAGGAAAGGAAAACTTTGGCTTACTTTCTGGACAGGTTAACAAGAACTAAGGTATTTATATTTCATTTTCTATTTCACATCTAGTAAATATAAGAGTCACTTTGGGTTTCTGGCTAATGCATTCAAAAGTCCTTGGCCATCACAGTCTAAGGAAACTTGCTATCAGACTTTATGATTTGCCAAACCTGGGAAAAAGCAAACCTATTGTATAATGTGCACCATCAACAGACGTAAGCCAGAATTTTCTTCTCCTCTGGTTTTGGATGAACTTTTTTTTTTTCTTTTCTGCCAATGCTGTTTATATTATTTATTAAATAGAAAATAATCAACTGCTCCACCTAATCTACTATTAATAGTGATAGTCTAAAACTAAAATTAAAAAAAAAGTAATCGATCTTTCCTTTAACTTCTAGTACTTTCCCATTAGTATTTCAAGAAACTTCAATTTATGTCTATAAAGGATTGGAGAATTCTTGCAGATGTCAACATAATTCATTGTTATAGTTTGCTGTGCTCTTGTGGTCACTGTGTTGACTCTTTCCATCATAAGTAGATACCCAATTCTCTCTTTCATTCCCATCACATGTCCCCATTTTCTTTTTTTTCCTTCTGCACTAATAATACATCCCCACTCTTCTTGGTCATTCCTCACTCTAGAAACTTGCCATGACTTTTTCAGGGCTAGATTTAGAGTATGATAGCTTAAAGAATCTACAGCTGAATAACTGGATTTTACTCTGGCTATTCTAGCAGTTAAAATTTGTCTTTTGAATATCTGCAGTTCTCCTGTCTGCAACCTAATTAGAAATACATTTTGCACATAATGTCGTGTCTTTTAAATCTTATATCTGCCTCTAAATAGCAGGTTTAAAATATTTCCTCTTTTTTTTTTTATTTTATTTTTTTTCCCCCAAATGTCCTTTTGAGCTGAAAATACCCTTGTCCAAAAATCCAGTCCAAGAAAGGCCAATTGCACCAACAGGAAAACCTATGCAATGATTTGTTTTTAAGGAATGTTCTGTGGAGTCTGGAATAGAAAGCAGTATTGAATCCCTCCCACTTTCTCGAGCATCTGTATTGCCCATTGGTGTGGATCACAGAGACCACAAGTTAGAGTTTTTTGGAGAATAATAGGAAATAGTAGATGAAAGGAACTTGATTTCTGCTCTCATGTCAATGAGGAAAACCTCTACTTGGAAGAAGTTTTCTGTAAATGGGTGCAGACAATATAATCTGACTTAGCATGGCTTCACCTCTTATTAAGTGATATGATTTTTAACTGTATATTGGAATGGGTTTTACTTCTCTACCAAAACAATAAGTGTGTGTATAATATATGAAATATATGAATTCTTCTTAGAAAAAGAATTAAGAATAATAGTGGGTTTTTTTCAGGCAACAAAATGGGGATGTCCAGTGGGACATGTTCTTCTCAAGTATGTTAAAAGTCTCTGCCAGATGCTTTATTCCTTTAACATTTGCAAAGTTTTTGTTTCTGTTCTCATGAGCCCTGCTGTTTTGTTTGAGGCTGGAAAGGGTAAATGTTGGTGCAAACTCATTTGCATCAAAAATACCGAGCTGATCACAAAGTAATCTAAGAACAAATACTCGAGACTCCAGGACGCCTATTTAGGCATATTCTGTTTTAGTGCATATCAAATGACAACCCAGATCATGTTCTTGTATCTACTATCCTAGTGGTTAAGGGGTTACATAATTTTGTTAAGAAAACTGGGAATTTTGTTTTTTTTCAATTGATTGTTGGCTGAATTTGAAGGTAATTTACTTGTAACTCTCTACCTATGGTCTTCCTTAAGTGAAAGTGAAACAAAACCTTTATTCCAAATAACCTGAAGCACGACATGGTAAGAGAGTCTGAGTCAAGCAGCTTTCCCAGATGATGTGAAATATTATGACTGGTTCAGTAAAACTAGTAAGTTTACAAAAGAAATTATACTTGTTTATAAAAGAGTATAACTACTTTAGGGACAAGGAAAGCAAAGAGGTGTAATATGCAGAGCAATCTGATAGAGATACCTGGAGATAGATGGCAGATTCCTGTGAGTCTGCCACATGAAGGAGGAAAGAGAGGCAGCAGATAGCTCTGTAGCCAGTCTTGGTCCCGTTTCCACAATGTGACTATTCTGACAGAACATAAAGTAACTTGCTCAAGAAGAAGATGAAAATGGATTGTTCCTGTCTCCAGAATAATTGGCTTTTCCTGAGGTGAGGTATTCCTCTGTAAGGACGCAAATGTATACCTTGAGAGTTCCTCTTGTTTATTTTGCTATCCAAACACCTCAACTATAGAACCAGTCTTCCTCCCTCTTACTTGTTTGTTCACAGGCTAGGGCTCTATGGAGAGTTTCAGTGTGAATTTAAGCTGTGTAGGACTCAGAAGGACTTTTGTGTTCTCTGTGTTTGGGGAATCCAGAAAGTTTGAGTTCCTCAAAGAAAAGAGAGAAAGTTTGCTCCGGAGTAGCTTTAAAGGAAGTAGAATGGCATATGGTTAAAATAACAGAACTTTATATTTACTAATTTAGGACCAAATTTTTGAAGGCATTTTTGCACCTGGAATTCAAAGAAAATGCCAAGGTATAGTAAGACCCAGGTGCTTTTTATCACTGATAACCCACAGTGTGGGTTATGTGCTCTTTTGAAACTAAATTTCATGAAGTGCTTGTATGCATCACCTTAAAATTAAAAAAAAAAAAAAGGAAAAGCAAAACTAGAATAAGACTTCATGTCAAATCCAAAAAGTTGCCTCCTTACAGTCATTCCTGTTGACGTCCTCTTAACAAAGCTCAGCTGGAAGTGATTCAGTCCAGCTTGCTGGAGCTGATTACCAATAATAAGCATCAGTTGCCCCCACTCTTAATGCCTCCTTGCTCACAGCTGGGCTCTTCTTGCTCTTTAGGCTTGGATCCCAGGGAGTGCCCCTCAGCTGCTCCAGGGACCTGCTTACTACCCTGCTGGTTGCCTTGGTGACTCTTACTCTCTTTACTCTCTTTACTCTCTTTACTCTCTTTACTCTCTTTACTCTCTTTACTCTCTTTACTCTCTTTACTCTCTCTCTTTGTATTGTCTGCTGAGCCCCAGCATATACCTCCATGACTCAAAAACTCTGCATAGCAAGGGTTTCTTGACATACACAAGGCTTCTTCCTGGTGAAGGTAATTCTCATTACTGGGCTTTATGGGAGAGGAAGGAGACTACTTTAATCTATCAGGTTAAGCTGCTCTTCATCACAATTGTCGGGTATGCCTAAGTGAGTAGATGTGGTGGGTTTTTATTTAATATGTTTGAAGTTGGTTTTGTATTTTTTATAAAGATAATATTTTATCAAATTATATCTAATTTGATACCCTAAATTGTTGTTAAGGCTTAACTTCTGCACCTCATTCCTTGATTGAAATTCTTCCTTTTTAAGTCAGTGAAACAGGCTTATAAGGGCTTTAGAACTTTTCAGTTTTTTCATAATTTTATCCCTAAAACAACCTTGTTCAGTTCTTTATATTTTAAGTTAATAAATTCATTTTAGACATTTTGGCCTCTTTGTTTAGTTTATGTAAGGACTAGGAGTATAAAGTAATGAAAATAATCAGTGAGTTATATGTAAAATAATGTAATCCTTCTTGTTTATTTGTCCCACATTTTACAATATTCAAAGCTGGTTTTTATTCTTATTTTTCCAAAGATGGTAGTAGTGTTTTTGCAAAGATGGTAATAATGGAAATTAAGCACAAAAATGTGACAGAGTTTTCTGAGAAGGTGAGCACACAAAGTGCTCAGTGAGCTTAAGCAGGGGAAAAACCAAAGGCTGCTAGTTTAGAATACTTGACATGTGGATTTATGTAACTTCTCTCCCCTTGTAGACAACTGCCAGGATTATTTCAACAAATAAGTTAAAATAATTTTCTTTGAATGCTTTAATTTGTTAAAACACATGTGTTGGATCTCTGGTATTAGTGTCTGCTTAAAACTACTGTATCATTTAAAGTCCTTACATTATTATCCAGCTTACTAAATGGCATGGCTAGTATTGGTGATAAAAAGAAATTGCAGTGAAACAAGGTCGATAGTCTTCTTTTGAAAGGTGTGGCACTGGATCAGAGTTCATCTATTAAATCTTTTTCTCTGAATGATCAACTGACGCACAGGATTTCAGCATCATGCTTTGTCCTCAGAAAGTAATGTATAACCTTGACCTAGGCATATTTCATTGAACTTTTCATTTTCATGGCTCGCTGCTGAAACTTATAATGGAGGTATCTTTCTTCTTTGTTACTAAGGATTTGCTGGCAGAAATGTCTTATTATGCTTCCATTTTTAAGGACTGAGAAATCAGGCTTTCTAATATGCTTCTAAATTCAAATTTAAATTGCTACTTTGTTCCACAGATATTGTTCATTATAACCTTTGGGGCAATAATATATTCATGTTCTGCTGCTTGAAGCTCTGATGGTGAAATCTCTTCTTACTGAGCATCCGTTATTATGATGAGCTTCTGCAAGAATCTGTTGATTGATTCCATTTGTTGAATTGAAGCCTTGGAAGTATAACTTGTCCTAGACAAGTCTAGTTAACTGTAGAGGCTTACAGTCTTATATTTAGACTTACCTAGGTAGTTATGATTGCATATGTTATTTTTTAGTTCCTTTTTGTAAAAGAATTGTGTGCATGGAGCAGCTGTTCATCTCATGCTAGAAGGTACTGAAATTTACTACTGAATAGAGTTTACATATACATAGATAGCTATGAGGATAACAAGAACAGTATTTCAGCATTAGAAGAACATTTCTCTCTTCTGTAATTGTAAGGCTATTAGATGTAGATTTATTACACCATTTAAGCACGAATCTCATATTGGCAAAGTGATACAGAAATGTGGAATGTTGATTCAAGAGCATAATAGAGCACAATTCTGATTCCCATCAGCAAAATGACCTTTCAGTGCCTAATTCATAAAGGACTTAACCAAAAGCAGATCTGTGCCAACTGCTCACCTGGCACAGATTTATCTCCCCCCTCCATACATGCTAAGCAAAGACCAGTATGTTAGCATGAGTTGGCATATGGGTCAGATAAGAAGAGCAGCCCTTTGAAAGCTGATTTCACAGTGCATATTGAGACCCAGAGCAGAATAAACTTGCTTTTCCTCTTCCACACCATGTGTGTTCTTAAGCAACATAATTGCTTGACAATAATTAACAATGAATGGCAGGTTGAAGTTGGAAGGGACACCTGGAGGTCATTTGGTCCCCCCTGCTCAAGTAGGGCCACCCAGAGCATGTTTCCCCAAACCCTCAATATATTTAATGAAGGAGACTCCACCCTGGGAAACCTGTGTCAGTGCTCAGTTGCCCTCACAACAACAAAATAAAAAATAATCAAATGTTTCCTTATGTTTAGAGGGTGTTTCGCTTAGTGCTCATTGCCTCTGGTTTTGTCACAGGGCATCACTAAAAATAGCCTGGCTCTGTCTTTGGTATATCCTCCCTTCAGGTATTTGTACACGTCCAGGAGATCCCTCTCTGAATAGGCAGCAAATGTATAGAAGCTTTGGGTGAATGTGTGATGGTGTTCAGATAATAATTCCTGCACAGGAAGCATTAAAAAAGAAAAAAAAAAAAAAAAAACACTTTACAATGAAACCCCCCTTCAATTAAAGCTTAAGAATATGTTTCATTTATTATCTCCTCAGGAACCATTTGTTACATTTCCTAGTACTTTCTCAAGTAGGATGACTCTTAAATTCACAAAGGATTTTAAAGATTGACTACTTTTAGAGCTAGTACTTTTTAATGTGGATATTCACATTATGTGATTTTTTTCTGTCAAGTTTATCATGAAACAAACACATTTTGCTAACCTGATTACTCACAGGAATAAAACAGTTTAGAAATTCCACTGAAGTGGACCCATTGCTTTTATTTAAATGAATATTTATAAATAGATTATAATATTTACAATTTTGCAATTCTTTGAACTCAGAAATTAACTTTTTAGTCTGCAGTAGCTATTATATGACTGTGAATTGCTATGATGATTTGCAGACATGATATTAGCAAACATAACTAATGGTTACTCAAAGTAAAACTTGATTTTCTGGAATGTTAGTTATTTGTCTGAACCCTAACTGAAATTTACAGACTATAATTTGCCTCACAAATAATTTGTTTGTGCTCAGTATAAAGAGCTCCATGAGGAGTTAAACAGAGACCTGAAATCAGGTGATGGTATGCCAGACTGATAACCTGCATGTTTTATTCACCTTGCTAGAGGTGTTTGAGTGCAGTGATATCTCCTTGTGGGCAAGGCTGTGATAAATCTTCACTGCACAGAATTTCTAGAGGAGATAAATCTGTGCCTTGAGTTTTCTTCTCAATAGTTTGCACTGATTGCATTCTTGTATGTAAATGGTGTAAACAGCTGTTCAGTGTGAACTTTGGTGGATGTCAAATATTTGACTCAAAGGTCAGAAACAATGCTGTACATCCATGCCAAATTGCCATCTTAATTTTGAGTACCTGGTCTTTGTAATTAAGCTAAACCCCATGACATGCACGTGGCTTAAAACTAAGAAAAAAACCCAACTCTTAAAACTTGATTCTTCCTCTGAATTACATAATTTTTTCCTCAAATCATAGAACCATAGAATGGTTGGAGTTTGAAAGGACATTAAAGGTCATCAAGTTCCAACCCCCTGCCATGGGCAGGGACACGTCCCACTAGATCATGTTGCTCAAATCCCCATCCAGCCTGGCCTTGAAAGATTCCAAGAAAATACATTTATGAAATCAAGGAAGATGGATTTTGTACTGCCTGAGCTGCTGACTCAGCCCCCTCAGGATACTTAAAATGTGGGTGTAGCACTTGCTGGTATTCAATATACAGTGCTTAAAAAGACTCTGGCAGGTCCTTTTTAAGGAGCAGTCACTATCTTGGATGGACATGAAGAAGATAATACTAGCTGAAAGTGCTCCCAATCAACACTTTTTAAAACTGAAGTTGCTTACTTGGACAGTAATAAAATACCAGTATCATCCTGAAATAATGAAACATTTTATTAGCCCAGGCTCAGCAGAATTGCCTCAGTGCTATTAAAAATATTTATAAAATGAATTTGAAGGGCATTGTGGTCCATTAATGTCATCGCTTCTGATATATTATCAGGACACCATGCTACAATCTAATGTTACTTAGCAAAAACTAGCAGCTAATGCTAGGATTGGAAACTTCCTCTTAGCAGGATTTGTGAAAAGTTATTTAGGTGAGTTAACTTCAGAGAATAAGAAAAGGACAGCTTATTCTAGAAATGTATAACTCTTAATTTTCTTTATGTACTAACATGTTTAAAATAGGAAGAGAAAAAAATCTATTAAATGTAACAAGGAGGAGCATATAAAAACATTAATTCTAATGGTCTAATGACCAAGGGCATTTTAAAGATGTTAAATGGAAATTTATGCATAGTTATTGAGCTTTACTTCCACAAAATTTCATGGCATTATGCTCACTGTAGTATAGCACATTATTCACCTTGCAGATTTTCTTCAGAATTTCCTTGTGTATTATGTGATTATACTTCAGGAAAATAATACAGAATCTACTTTCCCATAGAACACACTTTTTTTCCCCTCTGTATCAGAAAACTTTTTTTTTTTCTTTTCTTCCTTTTATCTGTTTTGTTTTGGTTTGGGTTTTTTCCCCCTTTTTGTCTTGTACTTTTCTGGCATCTCCTAAGAATCTCTGCACCTCTGGCTGCACAGGAATGTCCCGTTTCAGAATACTGAATCAGTACAAAATGAGTAGCTTCTTGTTGTTACTGTGTTGGGGCAGCTTTCTGCTGAGCATAGCCACCAAAACAACCTGGATGAGGGCAGGGGATGCGCCAGATGCAGGGGAAGGAGCTCACAGAAGTCATGGGGAGGCTTTGGTGCCAAGGCTAGGTTGTCTCCAGCAGAGCTGCACCCTTGGTCTGTGACTGGGACTCCTTGGTCTGTCTGGAGTCTTCTTAATCATGGCTGAAATGTCCCAGAGATTATGCTGGACATAGTGGACCTTCCAGAATGATTTGGGCTTTGTTTAGCTGCTGCTATTACTGTAAAATATTTTTTGCCAGGAGGGGAATATTTCACTTCAGCAGGATTATTATTTTGAAGGTGTGTTACTTCAGACAGGTGGTTCTGTTTAAATAAGCTGTATTTGACAGTGAAGGCTATGGTGTGCTCTTGTGCTTCCTGAGACTGCACAAGGATAGATCTGTCTGGGCTATTTCCACTTCTTCCTGTCAGGTTAATTTCAAGGAGCATTAACAACTCCTTTTCTTGAAGAGCACTGGCAAGGATTCTTGTCTCTCCTGCTCTTCCATGCCTTTAATGATACCCTTGGCCCTGGGAGAAGCTTCCAGACCACTAATGCTGCACTAATATACCCAACTGATAGCATCTCTGAATTACCTGTGCAAGAGAAAGGAGGGGACAAGGTGTACTGGTTAAGGAAGCCTTCAGCTGTGCTGGTATCTCCTGTATGTGGAGGAAAGGGACATTTTCACCAAAGGTAGGGACTTTGTGGAGGCATGCAGGGGAGGGCAAAGGAAGGAGGGAGAAAAGTACCAAGTCACAGATTGAGAGAGCTCACTGTGTGGGGCATGAAGTTCTTAAACATAGGGATTAATCAGTTTCTAGGACATATGCCAACAAAGAAAATGTTGGCTGTGTATCAGCGTGCAGTGTCATATCAGTGTCTCTTCTGGAGATCATAAATTTGCCAGAAACTCATCCAAAGAATATATAGTTTTTCCCATTGTTTTGTCTCTCATATTACGTGCAGACTTGTATGTAGACAGACTGACCAGGAAAGTCAGCCGTAAGCTGTGTATTCCACGGGAACATTTGTCATGCTGTTAAATAGTAACCTGTACTGTGAAAGAGGATATATTTGAATTAGGACAGTTGAACTGGACAGTTCTTTTTGTATATATTTAATAGTCATAAAATCTCCTTTATGTCAGATGTTATATAAATTACCAAGTATTTTGAAAGAACTCTCTTGTTTTGTGCAAAACTATTTTGCTGACTCCCTCCTCTCCAAGGTGTTCCTATGCTGATAGTGTCTTGCTCTTAAGTGAATTTCTTGTAAAAAGATTGTCAGCTTTTTCTGTTTCAACATTTTTTTGTGGTTATAACTTTAAGCCATTTATGTTCCCCATTACAAATTCAATTATTTGATTTGCCATCATTCACCTCTGTAATATTTGACCATTTGATATACTATTATACAATGTCATTGCCAAGATTTAACATAACTATAAAAAGACAAGCATATTCTAAAGGTATTTGTTTGAAGATTTTGGTTTTCAAAGAAGTTAATATATCAATATAACCCTAAGAAACCTACTAGCACATTTTGCATATTTTGACACTTTAGCCCAATTTCTTGTTAACAGGCTCTGTTGGTTTCTTATATTGCCAATGAATTACTTGCCAATAAAAATGATAGAATTGAAATATTTGCATTGAAGAGGAAAGAGGGAAGGTTGAAGAAATAGTCATAACACAGTTGTGGATAAACAGATATGAGAAGCAAGAAAGACTGGCAGGGTGTGGATCTTTCTTTCCTTTCATGATATGAAGATGGGGCTGAACTGGCACAAAAAATAAAAAGTGGGTGTTGGTATATTTTTTTTTGGCCTTGAAAAATTCCGTTACTGACCAGTCATCATATCCAAATTTCCCTGGCTGATGGAATCTGACAAGATTGCAGCCTATGGGAATATGGCTGCAGGCCAGTAATTTTTTTTGTTCTTGTCAGGCATCCTCAAAAGGGTAAGGCCATCTGCTTTCCAGCAATTAGATACTCCCCTTTCAATTGTAATATACTGTGAGTTGGATAATTTATTCATCCCAGGGTAAACGTATACACCTGCAGTATGGTGGAAATGAAGAGAACTAAGTCTGGCAGAGGAATAAATAGCTCCACTGTCCCTTGTCCAGTCCACACAGGGCCCAAGAAGTTCACCCACTCTGTCCCTCTGACTGAGCATGGCTTCCCACCCCTGGTCTCCTGCTCTGGCACATAAAAGAAAGCTATCATTGCCCAATTACTGGAGGATCTCCGAAGGTCCATGGTTATTTGGTTTCAATGTTTTCAGTAGTCCATGAAGACCTAGGTGGGTGGTGGGATTCAGGGCAGTAATGTGTCTGGTAGCAGTGAAAGGTATACAAAGCAGACACTCCACTTCCTTGCAAACTGGTTATGCTGTATCAAGGAAGCCAAATTAAACAAACAGAAATATGGACCAATAAAGTGTATAAAGGAGACATCTGTAGTGAACAGTGTTGCCCGCCAAATAAGGTTTGTTGTCTTTGTTAGCAAAAAGCCACAGGCTTTGCATTAAAACAAAGACAGGGTATTGACGTGGGCTGTGACAGGGCTCTTTCCTGTGGGTGCTGGCTCCAGCAGTGCTCTGTGTGTGTGAGCCTGCCCCTCAGACAGCAGCAGCCTGGTGGGTGCCCAGGGGCTAGAAAGAGTTGGGTGCAGGTTGCAGACCTCCCCTGGGCTCTGGGAGGAGGAAACACACGGGTAAACCCACAAAAAACCCCTGTGAGTGAGGAGGCAGGGACCCTCCATGGCTGTCTGGAGAAGCCCTCCGGATGGTGGTAGTTTGGTGCAACCTTCCCACCCACATCCTCCTGGAGGAAGACTGATGGCATCAACCTCAGAACCAGGAGGGAATGTGGAGGGTGGGTATGACACCAGGCAAAGGTGATAGCTATTAGTAGTTTTTCTCATAATGATTTACATGGTCATTAATGAGGCTTTTCTTTACCAATTAGGATGTGAGGTCTTGATAGTGCTGTAACTGGACTAGTAATTACTGGTTGTTGTATTTTGATTAGGCTGCTAAAACATGATATGGGAAAACAGCAAATTCTTGGCTGCATGTTTATGGTATGTTTCCTTTTCCCATAAGGAGGGTTTGAGTGCAGCCAGCAGCAGAACTTCCTGCTTTGCTGAGAGTTAATTCCATGTGAGAATCATAGAATCATAGAATGGTTTGGGTTGGAAGTGACCTTAAAGATCATCAAGTTCCAACCCCCCTGCCATG
>BJBW01019003.1:0-15601 GCA_004320125.1 Scolopax mira | reverse complement strand
TTGCTGGACCCCCAGATCTTTCTCTTTGGAACTTGTCTCCAGCACGTCCTTGCATGACCCGTCTTCGTGCCTGACATTCTTCTTCCCCAGGTGCAGGACCCTACACTTTTCCCTGTTGAACCTCATGAAGTTCTTCTCACTGTCCTGTCTCACTGGATGGCAGCACAGTCCTCCAGGGTGTCAGCCACCCCTCCCAGTTTGGTATCATCAGCAAACTTGCTGAGGATACACTCTTACTTAAAAGATAATCAGTGTTTGGATTGCAAGCATGTTGGTTTAGTGTGTATCACAGTATTAAGTGACCTCGGTTCAGCAATCAAGGGCTTGTGCAAACATTTCTCTGGTGACCTTTAAACTTCACTCTGGTGAAACACTAAAGCAAACGTGTGACAAGGAGAGAAAGGCAATTTGAATTCAATAGGAACTAGTACTTCCAGAGGAGAATACAAAGAAAACACTGAAATAGAGCAGTACAGATAGATTCTGGGGTTAAATTCTTGCCAGTTGTTTAAAAAAACTACCAAAAGGATGAAATTTGGATATAAATAATTAAACAGCATGGTAATATTCACATACTTTGGAAAGGAAGTAAATAACAAAGGCATATTTGAAGGTACCTTAGCTAAAATGCAGGAAACCTCAGATTCCCTGGGATTCATCTCAACAGAAATGTCTTAGGTTATACTCATCTTCTCAAACAGGCCAGCGCAATCCTCTCAAACCTCCCCACCATTCTACGTGTTTCATTTTGAATGTGCTTGTGTGAAAAGTTTGGTACTTACTCCTTTTCAGTACGGTGGACAAAACAACTGTGGTTAGATCTATTTGTGGGTAAATACAGGAGGTCTCGTGCAGCCTTGTGCTTTCTGCTGCACACCAGGCGGTGACTCACAGGAACAGAGCTGAAGAGGGGCTGGGGCAGTAAATACCTGGTAGTCTTCCAGCTTCTTCTGTCAAATTGGAGGCAGCTATTTTTTTTTCGGTAACTGGGTGCAACTGAATCAGTGACAATTCTGGGAACTACGAAAGCCTTCCTCACAGATATGAAAAAGTAGATTGCTATTTCTATAAACATATGTTAGTCCTGAAGCTCCTGGATACAAACTGTAGATATTAGGAGGCAATGGCAATCCAGAGCCAATTCTCAGGTTTACACTGACCTCCGGAGAGGCAGAGATGCTGAAACATGAAGTCAGTTGTCACCAGAGATGAAAACTTATTTTCTGTATTTTTTCTAGATCCAGTTTTATTGCAATACCTGGTTATCAGTTACATTTTGTCTTTTTCTGCAATTCTGTTAGGGCCATTATTAAGTGTGAACTGGTTCATTTGACTTTCTCACCATCAGACCAGATAATTTCACCCTTAGCTTGCCTTATCTACACCCTTGATGTTCTGGATACAATGGCTAGACTGACAGGTTACACATTTGGCCATCTAGACAGAATTCACAATCTGGAGTTGTGTGCCATCATCCTGTATTTAGTGAATAGGACCGAAGTTCTTTGTGGTAGTTTTCATGACAGGCAGCATATCGATTAATAACAAAAGCTAAATAAGAGTGTGTTTCTGCAGCTGCTTTTGCTTCTGATGTAGAGAGAGCAGGAAGAGGTGGTTGTGGCTGCAGAGTGAACGTTCAGTGTGGAACCAGGAACAAACTTTTCCAGCCCATCCTGCTCTCAGGACTGCTCCTGCAGATACCCCTGGCTATATCCTTGTTCTTACTGCTGATTGCAGTGTCCTGGTCCCATCTACTTATGGCCTCTGAACTCAGAATCCCAGAATGAGGCATTTTAATGGGTCTTTTTCTTTCCTGCTCAACACCACTATTTCAACAGAAGGCATTAAAATACCTACTTGTGATTTGGTGATCATTATTCTCCTAAGTGGGTTGCAGCAAGCAATGAACTGGAGGACTGTTTCAGTCAATGTAGGGTATTGTAATGCAGGAGGAAGTCTCTGTTCTCTGTACTCCAATAGAAAAAGCTGTTCAAGTTTGGATCACAGAATGGAAGGGCTTGGAAGGGACATACGGAGATCATCTAATCCAACCCAACTTGTTCTCCACCAGGACTCTCCGATCCTTCTCTGCAGAGCTGCTTTCCAGCAGGGCAACCCCTAATCTGTTCAGGTATATGGGGTTATTCATTCTTAGGTGTAGGACTTTACATTTGCCCTTGCTGAACTTTGTTATGTTTATCTCTGCCCAAATCTCCAGCCTGTCCAGGTCTCACTGGATGGCAGCACAGCCTCCTGGTGTGTCAGCCACCCCTGCAAATTTTGTGTCATCAGCAAACTTGATGAGAGTACACTCTGTCCTCTCATTCAGGTCATTGATGAATATGTTGAATGAGACTGGACACAGTACCGACCCCTGGGGAACACCAGTAGTTACAGGCCTCCAATGGTCTCTGCACAGCTCGTCATGACCCTCTGAGCTCTGCCATTCAGCTAATTCTCAGTCCACCTCCACTGTCCACTGTCCATTCATCTAACCCACACTTTCTAAGCTTACCTATGAAGATGTTATAGGAGACAGTGTCAAAAGCCTTGCTAAAATTGAGATAGACAATATTTACTATTCTGCCCTCATCCACCCAGTCATTCCATCGTAGAAGGATTCCCTTGGTGAATTAATGCTGACCACTCCTGATGGCCTTTTTTTCCTTCTACATGCCTAGAGGTGATGTCCAGGATGAGCTGTTCCATCACCTTTGCAGAGTCTGACTGGATTGTAGTTTCCTGGGTCCTCCTTCTTGCCCTTTTTTTGAAGACTGGAGTGACACTGGCTTTTCTCCAGTCTTCAGTTTGCCTAAATGATCTCTAACCCAATCCTCTTCAATCAAGGGATAGTCTTTCTTTCTCCCATCTTTTTCTCTTACCTCCAGGGTTTTGGATTCCCAAGGGCCCAACATTTAGCAGTAAAGACTGAAACAAAGGCAGCATTCAGTAATTCTGCCTTCTTTGCATCCTCCATCACCAGGGCACCCACCTTCTTCAGCAGCAGGCCCACATTTTCCCTAATCTTCTTTTTGGTACTAATGTACTTAAAGAAGCCCTTCTTGTTGTCCTTGACATCCCTTGCCAGATCTACAAGGGGGCCTTAGGGCCTTTGTTGCATCCCTGCATACTGTCACAACGTTCCTATATTCCTCTCAAGTGACCTTTTCCCACATTCTTCCATGTGAGTTTTTCCAGAAGTTCCTTGTTCGTCTGTGCAGGTCTCCTGCCTCCTGTGCAAACTGTGAGTCTGGCTTTCATTGAAAACTCAGTGTACACCACAAGGCAGATGCCAAGCTACAGCAGGGTGCACTTCTTTATGTCCCTCTCCCCAATATTTCCTGCTAGCTGGTTTATTTATGTGGAGTATAGGAGGAGATGGACATCTGGGAATATCCATCTGAGGATGGATAAAACACCTGAGGATGACAGGACATGGTTACTCTTGCCATGCCTGGACTCTTTGTGTGACTCTCTTGAAAGCTGCCACTGATGCTGACCAGGACCTAAGTGAACAAGGAGCACACTTGGCTGGTGCCAACCAATTGATGTTGCTCCATTGCTATTTTAGTAACACTCATCAGTACAAACCGAAAATCCAGGACAGTGAGCTTGGAAAGTCCATAGGAAGTTTTTGCTTCTCTGGATGCTTCCACTTACAGTAATTCATAGCAATTTAGTCTGTCGAGCAGAGGTAAATAATTTTGCTGCCACCTGGGAGATTTGTTAGCTGATTCAGCGCTTTGTTACCTAAGGGCTAATAATCTCTTATTGATATGTGGAGGTTAGCACAGTAATGCTTCTATCTGCGTTAGGACGACAGAGGTTTGTCTACACAGGGTTGCTCGGGAAAACTAATCCAAATTGATTTTTAAAGTAGATTAATTAAATAAGGTTCCATCTCTTCGAATTCACTAAATGACCAAATTTATGTTAGTTAAATTAGATCAAATCCTTGTTTAACCTTTCTGGTTCCGAATTGCCATGGCTTTAATTTGATTTATTTTAATTCACTTAAAAATTGAGACAAACCTAAGTGTGCTCACTTATATTCCAAATCAGAAACTTTGATCTAATTTAACTAAAGAACTTTAAAGCCAAATGCTCAGTTAATCGGGATTGAAGTTTAAGTGTCCTGAGTGAACGTGCATCTGGAAAAAAAAGCACTCAGCAAATTATTTGTTCCGCTTTTTAAATTCTAAAACATAAATAACATCTGATGGAATTAATCTACTCTTGCTGTGGCTGAAAGCCTTGTTTGTATCCTCAGCAAGTATTTCAGGATGAAAGAGACCGCTAATATTTGACAACAGAAGACTTGATTTTATCTGCTGATAAAAGCGCTGCTATTAATTCACTGTAATTTGAAAATGTGTATGCAAATTACCTGATGCTAGAGCTATCAGAGCTCGCCCAGCACTAACAGCCGAGAGTTATCCAGCTCTATCTTACATCGGACTGTGTTGCTGTGTGTATCACTGTGGGACGCAAGCTCTACACAATATATTGTCTAAGCTTCCTGCACCTTTAATGCAAAAGATAATGACGTGTGTCACGAAAAGATTATGCAGGGGCTGGTAACAATAGGTATGTGACAATTCCCTCATTCCCTGTGCCCGCTGCCTTTGGCACTCTCGGTGGCCGGGGAGCTGGCCTGACCTTGGCAGGGCCTTGCAGAGCAGGATGGCTAAATATGAAGTTATGAACACTGGGAGCGAAGCGAGGTCTCTGATGTGGACTGTTAACTAAGGTATTAGTCAGACTAACATTGTCTCAGCCAGTTCTTTCCTGATTTATGTAGCAAGCCTTGGTGGCATATTGCTTATTTATCACTGATAAACTGTTCTTGCACAAAACTTTTTTTGTATATATATATTCAGTCTCTCACTGCTGTGGGCTTTTGATAACATTATGATTTATATTTACTCGTGTTTTTCCCTGACAGTAGTTGAATAACAATAAAATTCCTGTTGATTTTGGGTGGTCAGATGAAAACATAGAGCTATAACCAACGTATTAATCAATGCCACCCATCAAAATGCTATGGGTCACAGCAAAAATTGATATAAAAGTTACTTTATTGTGTTATCTTAGTGAATGGCATAAAGTATTTCCTAGGTTTCTTTATCACTGGAAATGCATTAACATTGGCTTATCCTCCTTCGTAGTCTGTTGCTAATCAATACATTATTTTGATTTGTGTTGAGATTTTTCAAGGAGTGTATAATCTGGAATCAAATTAATCGTTGTGGAAGAGTGAACCTGTATGCTTTCTGGATTCAATTATTCACGTTTCTTCAAATGTCTGGTTTTGTTTGTCTGGAAAACTGCTTTCTGAATGTATAGATGGTTTCAGAACGCTATTTTACCACTGCATAATGACAAGAGCAATTTAAATTTACAGATTATTTTGACATGGGGAGCCATTAGTACTGGTAAATTGTATATAGTCTTCCCAGCTGAGCAGATAGTTGCTTGTAGAGTCCAAAATATGGAAGCAAAGCAAGAATAATATGCAATGCAGATAAGTCGGCTCTTATCCCAGAGAAACACATCATACCTTCTAGAACAATAATAACAACAATTCTGTTGCTCTGTTCGATGCCTTAATGGTATGCAATGCTGCAACATTAACGCCAGCCACCCGTGCCCGTATCTGCATTGAAAAGTTGCTCGTTTGAAAATTAAACTGTATCTTTTCAAGATATAAACACTGGATGGCCTGTTTCCCTTCTGAAACTGAACTTCCAAGCTACTCAGGTGTTGCTGACTTTCTAATGTGTTATCTAATCAATTAGAAGCAGTAGGATAAGAATCGGTGACAAATCATGCATAATTTGTAATGAAATATGAACATATCAAATGTTCTGAGGTGTAATCTACATTGTAAGGTTTATTCATTTGTTTTGGAGCATCCTTAGCTGTGAAATTATTAAAAGGATATAGTGTCTTAAAAATAAAAAAGAATATCAAAGCCCAAAAGCAATAGTCAATAGCTGGGCGCATGTCAAAACTAGTGAGCATGTTGTCAATTCACTTTTGAGTCTTTCAGTTCTCCTCTTTGTTATTCTCCTAGTAGACTGTGATCACCCTCAAGTATTGTCCATGTAGTTGATGTCCCGTGTTAGAAAAATACCCTTTTAAACCTTGTGATGTTTGATGCCTTTAAAGCCTCAACTTTTGCATATTTGTGCTACAGCGAAAATGTTGACATTTTTGTGCCTAACAGGGATTCTGATGTATGGGGTATAAGCGACAGGATTTCAGCTGTCGGGGGTACCCCTTGTAGGAGGAGGCCAGAAACCACCCTAGTGCCAGGTGCAAGCGGCTCAAGCCAGCTCCCCAAAACTTCAGGGGAGCATATGATGCGCCTGCCTAGACACATTTAAGAAAAAGCCTCAACTGCTAGGAGTAGGAGATGCATGAGGAGAGATGTGAAGAGGTGTGTTTGGCGCACAGGGAGGAGGAACAGAAGAGAGGTGTGGAAGAGGACATTGTTGGATATACTGGTAGAGATATACTGCCCTCCTTCTGTTGGATATACTGCCCTCCCAGAAAAAGATACTCCATGGCAGAGGAGGGATAGTCCCAATAGAACTTTGGCCTGTAGGCAACCAATGCTGGAGCTAGGAAACCCCCAAATGGAGATTGTGTCTTATGGAGGGACCCATGCAGAAGCAAGAACACCCCTGAAGGTGTAGGACCCATGCTGCTGTAGATACACTTGCAAAGGGGTTGCTGCCCATGGAAGACCCACATCAGAGAAGTTACACCTCCAAAGTGGAGGACCCACACTGGTGCATGGACACCCCTGAAGGTACTGTGACCTGTGGAAGAGACCACAGGAACCTGCAGAGGAACAGGAAATACTAGTAGAGAAAAACTAAAGTAAAATTCCCCAAGTCAAGACTGTTTTGCCCTTAACATCTGATTAAACCGGTTGTCAGTGACAGGTTTCAAAAGTGTGTCCTAAATACTCTTTTTAGTAAGTGAAGCTCAAAATCATAATTCTGTGGGAAATTCAAAAACCATACTAAGTTCTAAATTCAGAATGAGTATCAGAATTTTCAGGTCTTTCAGGGAAGAATAATTATGTTTTATTTGGGAGGCTACCTATTTTCCCCTTCCAAGGTAAAGATGACCAGTAGTCATCTTGATTTCTTCAACGATTTGACTGTGTTGCTATAAACAAGAATTAAATTAGAAGGAATCATTAAAAATTACTTGTGCAAACAGCTATCACATATTATTGCAGGTACTGCTGCCATGATCACTATATCATTTTTCTTATGTACAATATAGTATTTCATCCTCGCTCAAAATTTCTTTTTTAAAATGGCACTTTTTTTTCTATTAACCAAATGAGTAGATACTCTTGTTTTCTACGTCTTGTATTCAGAGGCTTACTTCTAGTGAGTTTATTCCTATAAAATTTCCTTAAGGAAAATGTTTGGGGCTGACATATTTGGATTTTTCTTTGTTATCATATGTGTTTGTTTTATCTATACATTTTTCAGATAGTGGTTTTCTTCTTTCTGTACCTTTCCCCCGTCTCTCCTTCCATCTGCTACTGGTGATAATGTTTTGTTCTGTTTTCATTAAATATTACCCTGTTTTTCCTTTAATTATGGGAGGTGTTTCTATTTTGTCAAAGATAAATTTGCTAGTTCTGGTTTTGTTGGTGTTGAGAGAAACGCTACTACTTCATGTCTTCTGGTTAATTTATCTTTTAGTTTTAATGCTAATCTGGTTAAGACATGATTAACAGTATTCTGTGGGCTTCATTTTTTTTCTGTCTAGAACTATTTCGACACTCAAATTAATGCTTTCCTATTTACTGTGTATTTACCCAGAGATTAAGTTTGATATTTTTCTATATTCTAACAATGGTTTGGGTTCTTCAAAAATTATTTCAATAATTTCAATTTGAAAATTTTCACAGGAACGTAGGCAGATGGGGCAATTAATTATGAAAGTGCTCTGGAAACTTCTAAAATTAATGACAGAAGAGTTTAAGAATCATTTTTGCAACATTTTAGAGTGAAGCTTTCAATTGTACAGTATATCATTGCATAAGTGCTGGTGAAGGTGTCTCAGGTTTCAGTGCTAATTTATTTGGCAAAAATCTTAGATCTTTCTTGTAAAATAAAACAAGATACAGCCAGTCTTACGTTTTAATACTGAAACAAAATTATGCACTGTTAGAATCACATCTTTCATGCCAGTTAGAACTTCTTGCCAGTACCACATTGTCTTATGCCATTTATTTCTAATTAGAAGTTTTGTAACAGTCTTTGTAACATGTCTGCTAATGAAAAGTTTCTCTCTTGTGTCCCATGAAAATGAGACAACTCATTTGACTGCTCCAGGACTTCTGATTTTAGGCTCTTGAACATGTTGTCTCTCTTCCAGGTGATTTTGTGCTAGACTACACCAGGCAAGACCTACCCCTTCTATATTCTTCCTGGTAGAAACTTTTCAGATACCTCATGTGATACTGCCTCTTCTTATTTGCCTGGGGTATCACTTAGCCACTAAAACATCAGCCGCCTCAAATACTTATCATAGAATGGTTTGGGTTGGAAGAGATCTTCAAGATCATCGAGTTCTAACCCCCTTGCCACGGGCAGGGACACCTCCCACTAGAGCAGGTTGCTCAAAGCCCCATCCAGCCTGGCCTTGAACACCTCCAGGGATGGGGCATCCACAGCTTCTCCGGGCAACTGTAGCCTTCAGATTGCTCAGTTTTTCATGGCCTTCTGGCATAATAAAGGGCAGGAAATCTTACCAAGAAGGCATATAGGAATGATCTGAGGGCACAGCAAGTGCTACTTCTTGTGAGTAGATCCTTATCAGAAGCTAGGATGGATGGATAGCGATTTTGAGTTCTTTCTTCGAAGCAATAAGACTTTGCGATTCCAGGATGTAATTCCTTCTAAACAGTCTGGAAAAACAGGGTTCTCAGATTTGCCCTCAAGGCATTGTTTCTCAAGTGCATTTATTCACTTATCCTGTCTAGCATTAGGCCTGCAAGATCATCTTCTGGCTATGTAACTTGCACCAGCTCAGCATCACCAGGGGCTATTTCCTTTATCCCATTAGCCAGATGGAGGTGAGTCAGTACCCTCAGCCCATTGCCATCCCAGAGCCATTAAGGACTGGTGTTGCTTGTCTTGTTGAGTGAGCCCATGGAGACATTAGGTTTCTCCCAGTTACATGTTTCTGAATGTACACATGTACAAAACATAAACCTCAGAGAATGCAGTTTGGAACATGTACATTGATTTATGTAAATGAGGGAGGCTGGAAGAGTTGAGCTCTGACTGAAGAGGGAAGCTGTTGATTACCTACTCAAGAGGTGATGGAACTTGGAACTTTTGCATATCTGATGAAACAAGAAGAGGAGTTATGTTCAAGGAGTGGCAAGATTTTCTCCTGAATAAATTAGATTTAAATTTTTGTGGCAGGGGGAAAAGTAGTATATACATTTCAAGGGAGGACACAGAGTTCTAACTGGACCCCCAGGGGAGTGCAAAGAGGACGTTACCTGTGAAAGTGAGTGTAGGCCACTAGGAGTGGGGTCTCTGCAGTTAAGGCTATCTCTTAGGATGGGGCGTGCAGAAAGACTCATAGTGTGTGTCAAAGTCAACTCGATAAAAGGGAAGAGAAAGCTTTCAAATTTGATCTTGGTGTAGGTGGGCTAAATCCTCTTTTTCCTTCAGTTTCTCACTTTTGTTTCTTACGGCTATTTGTAGCTACAGTTACAACTTCAGATATGGTAAATTAAGACCTGGTTTTAGCCTCAGTCTACTTTGAATAAAGAGGTATTTCAACAGAATTAGCTGAAAACAAAGCAGGTAAATTAAGACCTGGTTTTAACCTCAGCCTATTTTTAATAAAGAGGGATTTCAACAGAACTAGCTGAAAAAAAAGCAACTTTCCTAATAAAATGCAATGAAAATTTACAGTGTGGCAAGAGCCATGCTTATCCACACCATTCTTCAAAGTGCATGAAAAAGTTACCACCTTCATAGAAGGCATATACGTCAGGATTCCCAGAGTCAGGAGAGGAAGAAATGCCTTCCAGTTGGACATAAGAAGAAGAACTACTGATTGCACTTTCACCTCCCCACAACTTCATTCAGAGAAGGAGGTCTGCTTAACCAGATTCTATACGAAAACAGATTACTGTTCTAGAGAGCAATCCTCCAGAATAGATATATGAGTAGGTAAGATGGTTATGGGACACCTGACATACCTTATCAAAGTGAAAATGTCTTCTGATGAAACTGGGCACCTCTTCAACCAGAGCTGTGGTGGAATTAAGAACAGCGCGATTACAAAGACATAGACCTTATCAACTTTATTTCCCCTCCTACATTTGTGAAACTATGTTCTTTTTGATCCAAAATACTGTGTCTAACCAGTGTTAAGTGCTGTGAATGTATTCACTTGGGGGCTGAGCTGCTTTGACCATCTGCATCCTGCAATGCCTTACTTGATGTGGAAGTGCCTTCAGCAGCTTTAGAGAAGTTTGACATAAATTCTATAAATACAGCTGCTTTTTCAACAGAACATAACTGTCAAATTTAAAATAAATTGTAATAACCTATGATCCATTTTTTTTCACAAATAAGGGTATTGACAGCAATCTTTCTGGTTTGGGTTTGGACTTAAATCTCATGCTCATCTGTTCATCTTTCTGAATCAGCGAGCAAAGCTCTAAAAGCAATTTTTTATATCAAGATTAAGTTTACTTTAGAGAATCTTTTAAAACTTTTCTGTAAGATTTGTATTCATTTGTACAATTTTTCTCTTGCACTGTCCTCATTAGAGACTTGAGTAGATGGACTCTGGATGTTGTCTGGCGTGGAACTTCATGTTTCAGCTCCAGGTAACACAACACCAGTCAAACCACACACAAACAGGTATTTCAAAATGACTCAAATGTGGACGTACCACTTATAAACATGCTGAATCTACTGTTTTTCAAGCTTGAAGTAGTTTTCTCAGAGGCTCAAGATAATGCTGAGGTTGAACACTTGGTTATTTTGTTCTCTGTGTGAATGAGAGTGTATGAGCAGAATGGCAGCTTTTTGATCTTGATGAAATTTGAGATACTAACTGTTGTTCTTCTAAGTGGACGTGATCTCTTGGTGTTCTTCAGTGCCTTGACCTTTCTCTTCGTGATCAACGTTACCAACTCCCGGTAGTTTAAGCAAGACTATGAACAGAGAAACTGTCTTGATATAGTTACATTTTGGACTGAAGGGCAGTGTTGGTGAAAAGCACAACAGTCTCATTCTGTCTTACATTGACTGCATAAGCCCCTGCATAAACTTGTAAGATCTTGGAGTATCTTTTCATTTTCTGTAAATAAAAAGCATTGCTCCATTATGGTTTTCTCACAAAGCCAAGCATTGGATGCAACTTCTTTTATATTTTGTGACCATGAGCCAAGGCCTTTCATTAATTTTAGTGTAATTGGAATTAAAACTTCTCCTTTCCTCTTTCTCTTAGGAAGGAGGTTGTATTAAATCAGATTGTTTTTTTCAAGTTCTGAAGGTCTGAATAGCAGAGGAATAGGAAGAATAAGAAGTGGTTGTTAGTGCTTATTAGCATGTTTTTTCTTTTCATCATGATTCAATTAAGCTTAAAGTAACCCTCTAATTACTTTGCTGTTTGGCACTGTCAAAGGGCTAGGGGTTGTTTTACAATTTAGCATCCCTACTATGGTTATAGACATCCTTTTGTTAATAAAAAAAAAGAAAAAGAAAAAATTATTACAGTGATTTTTTTTAGACTTTTTTTTTTTTTAACAGGATATACTCAGTGTATCCTCGTACTACTTGCCATGCTGTGTGGTGAGGAGCTGAATGCAGAGACAATATTTGGAGCATCACGCATGTGTGGTTATGACAGCTGACAGGAGAGCTCAGGCATTGTGGAGAGGGCAGGAACATCCACAGAACTGCTGCCAATAAAAATTAGTGGGTAATATCCCACTTTCCTCCTAACGAAGGGTAAATCTAAAAGGTTACGTAAGGGTTCCTGAGCTCAGTGCAGTCCAAAATCTCGTTGCTGTACACATTTTGTTGACTCCTGTTCCCCATCAGTCAAGGTATGAAGGATGTCTGTTTCTGAAGGCAGTGTAGGTGCAGTATTTTCAGGTTCTGGGATAATCGCTTTTAGATAAGCTGTACTCTTAATGAGATTTTCTGCTTCCTTCTCTTCGAGCAGTAACACAGGAAGAGAGGGTTTTGGTAGGTTGTACCTTCATTCCCTTGCCCAAGTGGATGGTGACAGGTTTGAGAAGCGTCAAGCACACTGAAGCAAAAATCTTCTGCTGACCTTGTTGTTGGGACTGACTGAAGCTGTTGGGAGGACCTGGAGAAATAACTTATGACACATTCAGGTTTGGTGGTGTTTACTTCTAAACAGCTTCACGTTTCCGTGCAATTTCCAAGCTGAACCTACTTGATATTGACAGGTAATATTTTAATGGCTAGATTGATTGGACTGGCAGAATGAATTAGCCATCAGTTTGACAACCATATAGCATTATGTTGTGTATCTGTTTACTCAGCACTGGGTGAAATGCAAGAGTCTATTGAAAATCAGATTTCCATGCTGCTTTGTCAAAGCAAATTTAATCACAGCTAGAACATGTGGCATCCATCATTTCCACTTCAGAAGGCATCAACAGGCACAGATCAGCAACAACAAGCAGTGCTGCCACTGCTGTCTTTGACTCACATGGAAAATTAAATTTTACCATAGATTTTTGATAAATGATGCAGTCTCGCCCATCAAACATGATTACTTAAGTGTTCTCTATTAAAGTAATCCCCAATAGCTTTGTATCTAGAAGAAAGATCTTGCTCCATTTGGCTTTGAGTCACTCCTCCTGATGTGGGATAGGCTTTTGGGTATTGCCTTTGCAGATCAGACACTGCTTTCTGTTTGTTTTTCTTCAAAATCTCAGATCTGCCTGGCTTCCTGTTCTTGTCTGGGTTTTAGAAGCCAGCACAGCTACGTACTGTAATTTCTTCTGTGGTTTTCTCTGTGATTTCACATTGATGCATCTCTATCTACCTCATGGTAGCAAATTATATTGTAAGAAATCTCAAGGTAACTTAAGGAGTAAAACAATACAGAGGACACGTAAAGACACAGATGGTTGCTTTGTTCATGCCTCAGGTACAGTGCAGAGCATTTTAAGTGTTCAGATTTACATGAAATGTTGAAAACTATTGTAAGTATTAGTTCTGCGCATTTTACTTAAATTAAAGGAGATTAAAACTTTTTTATCACAGACACTGAAACTACTCCAGCTTAAAAGCTAATTAATACTTTATCTGGGCTGATCTTCCCCTCCCCCTTCCACTCTTATTTAGAATGGCCAAGCATGTTTTTGTAACAGCACTGTCTATTGCTATTATTTTTGTTAAATTTTAATCTGATGTGTTAATGCCTCCATGTCTCTGAGTCCAAAGCCTTTTTCTTCTAGACATGAAGATAATAGCAGAATTTTTCTAATTCCTACTAATTGAGCTATGATTCTTTAAGATTGCCTCATGCCTTGTACTGTCTCATGTAATGTCCTCAAAAATCATGTCATTAATTGAGAGAAGCTCATAGTCATTAACAGGTCTTCTGAAAATTGTTTCACATTTACTGTTTTGAATTACAGTACTGCTCAAAAATATCTCATGTGTAGACTATGTGAGTTCAAATAATAATGCTTCCTGTGTTTCTGCTTTTCCTCATGCATCAATATTCAGCTGTCTGTGAATATTTTTGTACTTACAATACAATTTCTAAATTGCTTTCCTTTATAGTGTTGCTATTAGTGGTAACAATATTTTGAATGAAATGTCTGAATGTGCTTTTTTGCCTCTTTCCTTGGTACAAGCTCTTTCCTTTACATTTCCACTGATAGAAAAATTACGTATGTACACAATGATAACCTATAGATGCTGATTAAAATGTAAACTCTTTTCCATTGATCTAAAGCAACATCTTTATTAAAACATACAGTCATATTTATGACATGTAATTTAGAAGCTGACTAATTCCTCTAAAATGATTCACTTATTTATGGTCATGGGGGAGCAATACATACTTTTAGGGATGACTCGCTATTCTAAGACGGGCACCTAAAAGACACCAGGTAAGTCACCTTCTGGAGATATTATTCTCTCTTGGCTGTAAAAGGTGCCTGGGATGAGTAGTGTTACCTTGTTACCTGGGAATGTGGAGCAATAAGCAGAATTTGAGGAGGAAGCGTGCCAAACGTGCTCTGCCTCTTTGATAAGCACCGCGATACAGATGTATTGCCGACACTGCTGGCCACCGTACAGATGTGTCGCACACCTGCTGCTGGGAAAGCTGTAAGAAGTTGTGAGCGATGCTCACTCTGTGATTTGTACTGATGCTACACAAGTGTTGCACAATCAAAACGTAGACTTAAAGGCTCATGCGCCATAATTTGTTCTTTACTCTCCCAGGTAGTTGCCCAGCAGATGTATTCTCTGAATTTAGTGTTATCTGCACTTGGACATCTGTATCAGGGACATTTGTGTGGAGTGACAGTTGAATACATACAAGAACTAATCAGTCCCTAAGGGGGCAACAGTTTTGTCTCTGTCAAACTGGTTTATTTCTGGTTTTCTTAGAAAAATATGAAACTGATGAAGTATAGCTCACCTTTCAACACCAAAAGGTGTTCCTTCCCAAAGGCTGAGAGATGTTCAAGATCTATGACTTTTGCTGCTGTCCGATTTTCTGGTTTGCATGATTTATGATGAGCCTGTTCCTACTCCAGCTATCAGATCGTCCTTTTCAAAAGAGTCTCTCCTGTTAATAGTCAGTGCAATTCATAATTACTTGTCACTGGGCCTGATTGTTATCTGAGTGGATTGGTGCACAGCCACCAGGCAGCGAGTGTTGCTTGTTGATCCACTTTCTTCTGTGTAGGTCTTATAACTTAAAGGTACGTTCAGAATGATAACAACGACTCAAAATTTAGAGACTTGAGTTTATCTGAATTGCATTTTAGGCTGCTGCTTTGGGAATGAGAAACTGCTCAATTTATGTATTGTCTTACTTCATGCCGAGTAGTTTCTCTGGATTTTCAGAATAAGGCTGTTCTTGGATGCTGAAGCAACTTGTTAACGCAAAGTCTACGAACCTCCATCTGAGCAATACTAACTATGAACTGTCTGGAATGGTGATGGACCTGTGTGCTTGGGATTGCTTCTTTGCCTGGCTTTTTGAGTTTATTGAGATCATGCATGTATAAGTTTTTTTCTTTGATATTAGAGAAAATATCTTTTAGTTTGCATTCTTCACTCGTTTCCATTCCTGAGAACAGCCTAATTAGAAATGTCTGGAATTAAAAGATGAGTTGAGGCAGAAAATTCATTTTGACTGTAGCCATCCAGTCTAGTAAAGAAGTAGTAGGGCTGCTTCAAATTTTTGAATATTTCACTGAATTTCACTGAATTTTTTGGAGTTGGAAGGGACCATAGAGATCATCTAGTCCAACTCCCCTGCCAATGCAGGACCACCCAGAGCACGTCAGAGCATGCCTCTCAGG
>BJBW01019002.1:0-19863 GCA_004320125.1 Scolopax mira | reverse complement strand
TAAGTATTTACACCAAAAGTTAATAATGGAAGAACATGCTGAACATCATCAACAAAATTAAGAAACAAAACAGTGAAAAATATTTGCCAAGTAAATTTTTTTGAAAAGGAACTTTATTTTTAGCTTTTCTGCTCTTTCAGCATTAACATTTGCTTTAAATTACCCACAGCCATAAAAATCCAGTAGGCTTCAGAACTAAGATTAAAAGGTTACTTCCAAAAGGAATCAAAAAGGATATCTTCCATGAACCCACATAAGCCACCAGTATTGCAAAGCAGTCACGGAGACTCCTAAACTTGCAAAGTAAACCCAGTCATGTTCATGGATGTAAGAGAATATGAAGCCATGATTTCAGGTGATCAGCAATTTCGTAGAACACACACTACAAGAATTCAATTTGCATTCAAAACCAAGGGTTACATTCATCCCTAGCTGCTCCAATCGAAGTAAACTGATAAAAAGGTATTTAGTAGGAAATGCACGGATGTGATCCAGCCCTTCAAATCAAGCGAGTGTATTCACTGTTCTCTTTCCCCTTGCAACCTCCTTAACCAGGATATGAATTTATATGCAGCCATATAAATTGCATTTCTTCTCAAGAAGAAATCATTTTTGAAGCATGACAGGTACATACACATTCCAGGTTGGCATGTTCTCACAAGTATCTGCTGATAGGCATGGCTGGCCATTATGTTCAAGTCTCAGGTGCTTCACGGTAGTTATACAGAATGCTTGACAAAAAAAAAAACGGCACTGCCATTATTTGTAATTATTTACATCCTTTTACTCAAAATTAATTTCATCAAAAGTGTCATATAAACATTCTTAAACTTAGTTTGATATGGTAAATAGCAACTGTGAGCTGTTCCCTAAAATAATAACATGGAGAGACATTTCTTGTGATAAGAATCACTGTTCTACATAACTTAATTCTTGCTTAAAATAATTGCTTGGTTTCTTTTTATAACTTGCCCCTTGTATTCCACTCCTTTGATTTTAAGATTTATATATTTTAATATCTTACTCATACAGAAAAATCCTGACAGATCGAAACATCTGACTTGCTGAGAAAAAGCAAGAACAATCCTCAGTCACTTGAAAAAGTTCTTTACAAAAATATAAAAAACATGGGGCTAAGAGTATGTTTCCAAGTGCGCCTACTAGACTGTTTGTTAAATTATTTTAACTCTTATAGCCTATGAAATTACACTAAAATTGGTACCTTAATTGCTTCATTCCTCAGTAGGTGTTAGAATTTATCTTCTGGATTTTCTAAATGCCAACTGCATCAGGTTCTGAGCACTTACTCTTGCCCACTCAGAGTCAGGTCAACAAGAGAGAAGTTTTGCATAACATTTTCTGAAACAAGGATGAATGTAAGGTCTTGCACCTGGGAAAAAATAATCTGGGAGTGCAGCACAGGCTGGCATCTACCTGGATGCAAAGCAGTTCAGTGGAAGGGGACCCCCATCTTGGGGGTCCTGATGGACAACAAGCTCAATGTGAGTGAACAGAGTGTGCTGCTGAGGCAAAGAAAGCCAACAGGACATGGGCTGCATCGACAAGGGCATCACCAGCAGAGATAAATCATTCTACAACTCAGTGCTTGTCAGGCCACACCTGGAATACTGTGTTCAGTTTCGGTCCCCACTATGCAAAAGAGATGTGGACAGGCTAGAGAGAGTCCAGAGAAAGGCCACAAAGATGATCAAAGGACTGGGAAGCCTGACATATGAGGAAAGGCTGAGAGAACTTGGGAAAAGACAACTTAAGGGAGACCTTGTCACCATGTCCCAGAATTTAAAGTGTGGCTACAAAGATAACGGAGACTCCAATTTTACAACAAGTCACAGGGAAAAGACAAGGGGTAATACTTACTGCTGGGGAGATTCCAACTGGACATGAGAGGAAAATTTTTTTCAATGAGAACAATCAGCCATTGGAATAATCTCCCCAGGGAAGTGATGGATTCCCCATCATTGGACACTTTTAAGATTCAGCTGGACAGGGTGCTGGGCCATCTTGTCTAGACCATGTTTTTGCCAGATAATCCCTGAAGTCCCTTCCAACCTGGTATTCTATGATCTGTATGTACAAATGGTATGTGGGAAACATGATGAGAATAAATAGGAAACTTTATAGAGAATCACATTATACAACTTTTAACACTGAAGATACTACTGCTGCTGTTACTATACAAACCAGAATATGACAGTTCCCAAATTACTGAGTTCAAAATTCAAGCTACAAGTCTTCACCACAGAAATCATTTCCTACATCTTCTGCATAGAGCAAGAAAAGTTAAGCTGGAATGCAAGATTTTTATCTGATTTTATTCTGTATAGAAATTGGACACTTCCAAGTAAATGTTTATTCTCCTCAATGACTGTAAGGCAGGTGAAAGCTTTGCTTTAAATCCTTATTGCTTCTTTCAAATTGAAAAAAATGCTTTGAAATACACTACATTTTTCTCATAAAGAATTAATTTTATTTCTAGTTTCTAGGATAAGTATTATTCATATTCAAAATACATAACCATCTTAACAAACTGATGAAATAGAACAGCTACATGAAAAAGTTAGTCATAAACCTATTTTAAAAATACATTTTAGTACATTTTAAAGTACATTTTTAAAACACTAACTTATATGCAAAACCAAAATAATAGATGGAGAATATAAGTGCAATTAGGGAGACAGGAAGAACTGCTAGAAAAGAGGAGGAACTGGATAAAATCAAGATAAAGACAACAAAGGAAAAATGCATGAAATCCAACAGGAAGAAGGCTGAGAATGAACTGCACCAGTAAGCCTTGCATTCCTAGGAGAAAGTTGGCCTGAAGGAAATCTACAATCCAGAAAAAAAAAGCAAGAAAAATCACATTTAAAGAACAAATTTCAGAGCTAACTGAATGATCATTTCAGGAGAGAACAAACTATCTTCCATCACTGCCACTTTATATGAATCTGAGCTTAGACGAGGACGAGTTGATAGGAAATATGGAAAAGGAGTCCTTTGAGATACATCTCTCTGGTCCAATACAACATCCAAAGGCTCCAGCAATATTCTGCAGAGGACTGCTAATGTTGCTTTTAAACAGCTGTAGCAGATGGTATGATTCACTTATCTCAAAATACAAGAGCTCAGGGAACCTGATGATATTATCAGACATCAAGTTAGAACAAATAAAAGAAGGGCCTGTCATGCAAATAGTAAAACTATGGATATCATGTTGCAGAGAGAAGGCTAATATCTAACACTTTTCTCTTTTTTTTTTTTTTTCAGATCAAACTTAAAAAAAGACTATGTTGGTGATATTACATGAATGCAACCTTCAACTTTTTTTTTTCCCCTTTCTCCCTCAAGGATGTCCTTAAACTACTGTTGAAGCAGTGAAGGTAATGCAAAATAGAGAATGATTGCTTTCCTATCTCCCCTTTCTGGTAGGCCTCCATTAGCAGCTGCTGTTGGGCACTGCCAGAGACTGGACACCTGGTCAGGTATAAATCTGATGTGAACCAGTACTGTAGTACTGATGATCTTGTGATTTAGCAAGATCTTTAGATCTATAGAGCTTACAAGAGAGGAAAAACTGCTCACAAGGAAAAGAATACATAATCAAAACATCTTCTACTTCCTCAAGTCTCTAGAAAGAGATTTCTTCATCATCCCAGTTTCAGATCACATATGACAACTGCAGACAATTTCTGAAAGTTCCGAAGTATTGTCTCAAAGGTTTTAAAAATAAGAAACTTGGTTGCAAAGACAGCAACCATCCATTCAAGTTTTCACTCCTCAATCCTCAGATGGAGCAAGCAGGAGTTGTACACAAAGCCAGCAAGGGTTTTTTTAATAATGCAAATGATTAAAATTAAAAATAAAAAAAAAAAAAAAAAAATCAAACCGTGCTTTTCTGTCAAGCCCCTGAGGCTGTGGATTTTCTTCTCTGAATGAAAGGCAGACAGCTTTAAGACATGTCCTGTTCCCCACTGCCCCCTCTTTGCCTCCCCAAGCTGCACCATGGAAAGAAACACACACACCAAGAAACTGAAGACCAGGAGGGAGGAAGGCTCCAATGATATTGTAAATCACTGCCTTCATCTGGGGACTATTGGCAGGCACTGGGATTAAGAAAAAAAAAAGCCATTAGTTATTACAAAACAGGGTACAAGATGAACATTAGAAATGAAAACTAGCAAAACTGAAAATGTAATCTGCAAGTCAATTAAAAAAAATATACCTTTTTTTTCATTTTTAAGAAGTTTTGCATAATGCTTACAAAAGTTTAGGAAAAGTAAAAAAATATTCATCAGTGCTAATAGGACAGTTTTAATGAAGAAAACTATTTAAAAAAAATCCTCAAAGGACTCTAAACATCTGTAAATCCACAGGCATGGTAAAGAGCATAATTACTGAATACATAACCTAAGAAGGGAAAAAAAAATATAAATTAAAGCAAGTACCATAAAAATCATAAAGAGGATAGTAAAAGATAATGGCAATAGCAGGTCTATTCAACAGAAACAAGATCTTAAAACGTACACATTTTAACAGCAAAGAACAATTAACCTAAGTTGCTAAAAACAAAATACTTCAGTGGGATGTCAATCAGTAACACAGAGCTGACAACTGTGCTTTAATTAAATTTGAGACTGTTACCAATTAGTTAGTCTAGAGCACTACAGGCTTCATGCTGCCTATGACTCAGTGCACTGACTCATCCAGTAAAACTTTTCTTACAGAACTATCCAGGCACCCACAAGGATGCAAGATCAAAAGGAAAGTAGTTTCATTGACCTTCTTAGCAAAAGTCTTGTTTTAAATTTAGATGACCAAAAGCATATACTTACACAACTGCTCAAATAGGCTCATGAGGAGAGAATTTCAGGAGCATTGTTTTAACTCCATTTCAGACAAATATCTTTAAAAAAAATTTAACCCAAAACACAAGTAATGCTTTGTACAATCTGAAGCTGAAGCAGCAGATTTTAAATCTGTTTTCTTGTAAACTGCTCAAGTAACATTATTATTAAGATCTGACATTTTTCATTGAAAGATCCTGTTTTCTGATGCTCAGAGCAGAAAAATCCTGACTGATTTTAACAATGGGAGGTCTTCAGTCGATGTGGGATAGGAAAGAGTGACAAAAAGTCTTCAGCCATGTCCTTGTTCAAGAAAAAAACCATGTTTGCTTAGTTTTTAAAGTTATAACAATTCCGTACCACTGTACTAATCAGCAATGGCATTTTTCAAGTTCTGAAATAAAAACAATGGAAGGATAATGCTGAGTGACAGACTTTTCTATTGCTATTATCACAGACCTCGAAAAACATTAGATTTAAAAGCAAGACTTCTCTCCCAGCTGTTCTTAGTGAACGCTTGGGCTACGATATCTAAGCTGCCAAGCACAGAAGTCTCAGGAAAGGAAAACTGGCTCTTTTGCTCTCTCAGATTCCTCTCCAATTCTTCCAAAACAGAGGGAGCAATTGAAGAACAGTGGATAAGAAGTGTCCAGAACCAAGACAGGAAACTTGTTGTGGAGAAGCCTGACCATACATATGTATAAACTGATGTAAAGATCCCATTGTTTCTCAAAACAACTGGCTGCTCACTATCATCATCAGCAGTAGCTGCACACTGGTCCTGCAACCATAGGTGGAATCAGCTCCCTTATTTACCTGAAAACCAGTGGCAAGTAAATTGACAATTTTGGTGTGAGCTCACTTCATGGTTGCACAATCAGCAGAGCAAGAGAAGATGCAAGAACATATATCCAGATAACAGCATGTGCAGTGCAGTTTGACAGGAGTTAAGCCATCCAATAAGCAGGATCAGACAAACTTGAGAGTTGTATTTTACACCTGGAGCAAAGAGCGGAAGAGGTAAGGCTCTAGAGGGTTAAAATCACAGAATGGTTGTAGTTGGAAGGGACTTGAATGATCATGTAGTTCCAAGCCCCCTGCCACGGACACAGCCACCTTGCACTAGACCAGGTTGCTCAAAGCCCTATCCAACCTGGCTTTGATGATAAAACAAGCATGAACGTTGTAATTAAGACACAAATTAGGTTTTCTCCAGATCCTACTCTAGGATCTACAAATATCAGTATTTAACATTCATTTTTACCAATTGAAAAAGCTGTAACTTTGCTGAGAACAGGCATCTCCCTGTCACAGCAAAGTCAAAGAATGTCAACCTACCAAAGATTAGTACTAAGCATATGGCCCCAGTCTTTAACTGATTTGCAGAATGGCCAGGGAGGGAGATGGAGATTTGTGGGGAGCAGGGAAGCTGGATTTGCCCCCTTCAGTGGCAGCAAGACATTGCACTGGCTTACCTGTTCAGCTTGGCTCTTCCAGCAAACCCAGCAGGAATCAACTGCTTCAATTTGAGCTTTCTTTTCAAAACCAAAACAACACTGAAAGTCGCACTGTCCAACACAGTGACAGATAAACACTGGAACGTCTGCCACGCAGCTCCTGTGTGATTCTCAGAAGTCACCCTACCAAGCAGGTAAGTGACATTATCGGGTTTCATTCTTCCAGCTATAAAACTCAGGAAATCTGGATCTGCTTCCCAGACAAACTATGACCTCAGAAACTGCAAGTGGATGGTCACTCCAATGCATTTCAAAGCTTTAAACCAAATGTTTAACTCAAAACGTTAACTTCATAAAAACAGGAAAAGGGGCATTTCGGCTTGGGCACCCAAAGCATAATTTTACTATTGATGCTTTTAAGCTCCACCAAGTACTACCTTATAGTACTACCTTATATATCACTGTGCTACCTTACAGGATAGCTGTAAAGACAAATTCCGTATAATGAATTCAAATGAAATAATTTAGCGATGAAGATATGTGAAAAATTCAAACGTAGGGATATAATTCAAGAGATAGAAGTCTGATTTCAAAGTAGAGTCTGAATAGTTACCAGCATTACTCACCCACTCTCTATCCATGCCTACCTTAGCAGGCCAGTGGAAGATTCTCAAAGGGCAGAACAACTGTTCTGTGAGACACACGTGCCAGTGGGACTTACTTCAGACCATTTCTACTTCTTCAGGCTGAAGATTTATTACCAGTTGGAATATAAGGTGCACTCTCAGAATCCATCTCCTGGCTCAGTCTGAAGAAACCCAGTTTGTGCACTGCAGTGTGAACCCTCTGCTTCAAACAGGGACAAGCAATACATTCTCTCACAACGAGATTCTGTACGCAGGAACTGAAACACTAATACAGATGAACCCTCTATTGGGCTAGAAAAAAAGTGGAGTTTGAAATGTAATAATTTAAAATATAATTTTAAAAATTAATTCTGTTTTAATTTTTTTTTAAAAATGTAATCTGAAAGTATTTTCCAAAGGAAGCTCACAAAATACAGACACAATTGATGCAATCTGTGAAACTTTTCAATTGTAAGTGACAAACAATTCAATTATCTCTACCGCATTATTGAAACCCTACAAATTGAAAAACAGATGACATAAATTGTATCTATCATACCAAGATGCATTTTTCATGTATTTAGTGTAATATTTTGTAATACATGTATGTTCCCAGTCAAGTTCCTTTTTCCTGATAGCGTTAAGACTGGATATAAAATACAGACAACTGTGTAATGCAACTTTTTTTATGTCTGTACCTGTACAAACAATACCTGTTCAAGCATAAACCAATGGTTAGACTGGTAGATGTATATAGTCTTGAGTTTAAAAAAGAAATTCTTTTTTTAAAATTTGCTGTAAACAAGATGGTATTAATGCCTCCAGAATACCAACTACAGAAATCCAAAAATACCAAAGTTATCCTAAGTGTTACTTTTCTTTCCATAAGCCACATTCTTAGATATTTTTGCTACAGAAATCTACTGTATTAAGTGTTTCTTCATGGTTTTATTATACCAGATCAAAACTGTCTGTAGTGAATAACCATTTCACTTATATTAAGCCATGGTCAAAACATCTGAAGAAATTCATAGACCAAATTCTTTACAAAAATTAAGGTAAACTTTTTAATGTCTCACCAAGAAGTAATTAAATGAGTACAGCAGACCTTAATTACCAGTCTACAAAATTCTTCAAAAAGGAAGTCAAACCATATCATCTCACCATGATAAAATAATCCAGATAAGTCTGCAAATATTTTATAACTCCTTAAAACTTTACAATGAATAGCATTTTGGACATTATCCCAAATGACCTATGCAACACAAAAGACTCCTATCAGTGTTATAAAATGTGAATACTAGAAAGCTCTCTGAAGAAGATAAAAGTACTATAATATTGAGTAAAAAAACTTGCATAACTAATTAAGTGCTAGTTGTGGCCAAGTAAGTGCTTACTACTTCAGAAATTAGTGTTTTACATTCTACTAAGCAGGGTTTTTCAACAGGATACCATTTCCCAAGGTCACTTTGTCATTGCTATACCTTCCCTAGGTAACTGCTTTGTTTATAAATGCAAGGCCAATAACAAGGGCTGCGTTCGGTCCTGCTCAATGATTAACCATCTACAAAATTCTTCATTAAAAGATAAAATCCCTCTACTCAAACAAAATATACACTACGTAAGCTCACCTCATACTTCACAATAGCAATATTGCAGTTTTCAGAAAATGGCATTTGTCAAAACTTACAAAACGTTTAATCAGATCATATTTTTAGAACGATTATAAATCTAGAACTATTTTTGCTATAGCAAAAATATTCATAAAAAGATCTATCAATTTGAAGTCTTTTTTTTTTTTCCCACGACATTAACATTTCAGCCATCAAAATACTAGCAGATTAGAGGAATTATCCATGAGAAAAAAAAGGAAGCTTCTATGAATCTTTCTCTTCTTCTGGTCTGTCAGGGGGTTCATTTACTGCCCTGCTAGAAGTAACTTCTGTTGAAATAACACACCTCAGATGAGGTGAAAGATGTACAGCTTCTCAAAAACACTTAACAAGGACTTTAGACTAATCCTGAAAAGAAAAGGCTACCTATTCATTCTGAAGCATTTATCTCTAAATTTTAATTGTTCGATTTATCAGTTTTAAGTGCTGCTTCTTTGGTTGACTCAAGATGTAGCTCACAATAAGGCTCCTGCATCCTCCCCATTTATCCCAAATCTGTTCATTGCACCTATCACTACGCCCTATAGTGCATGCAGAGATCAACCATGTAGAGAAAGTAGTATCTTTTTATTTTTGCACAATTACCTAAGAATTTGTCTTTGATTCCTGTTAAATATACAACAATTAAAATTGCATACTTGTTTTATATGCCTGCCAAAAAGCAGGGCTTTTAAAATTATTTTAAATAAAACAGAATGTTAAGAAATGTTGGCACAGTGAGACATGCTATAGAAGTGGGTTACTCGTGGGATCACAATAAAGATTTGTTAGCAGAGAAATCTACTTTTAGATAACTGCTGGAAGAGTTTAAATATTTCTCTAAATAAATTAAGAAACTGTACACACTCAAAGTCACAACTGAAAAACATTATTAAATCACATACTTTGCTGTTATTCACATGCAAATAAGAAAAATTATTCCAGGATTAAGGAAATAAGAGGTCAAAGATAGTCCAAAATATTTTTGCATTTTAATCAGGATGTTTTTATACTATTGCAATTTATTAAGAAACATTATTTAACCTTTAGCAGACCAATAACCTTTCCTCCCTCTTATAATTTTAAATATTTTGCAAAGATATTCAGTTTCATAAGGTATATCAGACATATCTCTTTTTAAACAAGAGAGTATCTATTTTGATTTTTAGTAATTGTTTTAAAACTATTGCGTCACAGAAGGGAAAATATAACAAATCTAGAGAACCACATACTGTATACAGACATCTAGATACTCTGAAGTCCCTACCTCCCATTCTGAAAAAGTTGCAATTTGCATTCTGTTACTTCTATAAGAAGCTCCAAAAAAGAAAGATTACTTACTATTCTAGTATATATTCTAATGTCATCTCAACTCGAATCGGTAACAAAATACTGTCATGTTATATGGTAAAATTATTGAACAATGGAAAAGGAATAATAGGAGAAGAAATTTCTGGAAAATAAAAGCATCTATTGGAAAAAGCAATCAAGGTTACCCCGTAGGGCAACGCTGCAGGGCAAAGCAGTCATTGCAAGAAGTTGCCCTGCGTTGAAAACACATGCAAGGCAAACAAACTTTGCAAAATTCTGCACCTACTACCACAAAGATGATATTGATGACACAATTACGAAATGTACGAGAGCTACATTGTACTGATTAAGTCACAGATGGCATCCAAACCTTGCTCAAGTATGCAAGGGCTCAACTTGTCAGTGAAAGTGTGTTAAAGGGATTAAATGTCTTCTGCGTATGACATCACCTGCTAAAAAAAAAATAAAACTACTACTAAAAAAAAAAATCTTACTATCCTACACTTTTGCTAATGGTAACATAGTACACCACACAAACTATTTTTTCTGTTATCTACCAGAGAGAAGAGAAGAGCAAAAAAGAATTTTAGTTGCAAGCAAAAAATACCTCCTACCAGTTCTATACAACAGACATATACTGTATATGTAAAAGAGTTATGTAATTTAAAAAACATAAGCACCACTAGGTGGAACATAACTGGAGTGCAATTTTTTCCAAAACCACCTGAGAGAAAATGAAATGATAAAAAAAAGTTGCTTACACTCCAAGTCTAACAATCTACATTACAAAAAGAAATCTAAATAGTCATCATTTTGTAGGAAAACAACTTTCTCACATAATGCATTAAGAACAACATTAAATTATTTTCCAGTACTAGTCTATTCAACAAGTCAATATAATACAACCATTCTTAACCCATTTTTCACATTCATGTCATTGGGACACTAAGAGAGGATGCTACTAATTTATAATAGTACATTACATATTGACAGGCTGAGAGACTGCAGCTTGTTCAGCCTGGAGAAGAGAAGGCTCTGGGGGGACCTCATAACAGCCTTCCAGTACCTAAAGAAGGCCTACAGGAGAGATGGGAGGGACTCTTTATCAGGGAGTGGAGTGATAAGATGGGGATAATAACTTTAAACAGAGAGGGGAGATTGAGATCAGATCTAAGGAAGAATTTCTTAACTGTGATGGTGGTGAGACACTGGAACAAGTTGCCCAGAGAAGCTGTGGATGCCCCATCCCTGGAGGTGTTCAAGAACCAGGCTTTGAGCAACCTGCTCTAGTGAAGGTGTCCCTTATAGGCAACACACTCCCTTCTTATCAAGATTTTTTGTATTAAAATAAAGACATTTTCACCCCTTTTTTATTATTTTTTTTTTGCCGCCTTCATTTATTTTCTGAAATCGCATCTCTTAATTCATGATCTTGATTCTACAGAACATACTGCATACTCCACCTGTAAAAACCTACACTTTATCTTAAAATACATGATGGCTTTCTCAGTCATCAATTCTAGGTCCTTCAAAAAGTCCATTTGCTGGTAAACCACTCGAATCCTCGCACACCCAGAAGGAAAGGAAGCCATGACCCAGATGCTGTAGGACACACCAAGTGGCATTCCTTGCCTAGTGTGACACCTGCCAGCCAAATCTTGCATTTCATGTAAATGAGTGGAACATCCAGAAAGATTATGGAGAGCAAAAGGTTTCATTGGGGCAGAACACAGCTGAGCCCTTTCCCCCTTCCCTCGCAGATCAGAAGGAAGAGAAACAAACAAAAACCACCACCACCTGCATTTCTCACCTGCCTCCAGGCAGCTCCAGCAGGCCTTGCTTCAGTATGCATTATTTACTGTACTCATTTTCCTAAGAGTAATGTTGCCTGGAATTAGATTTAATGACATTATGACTCAAGCACGCCATTATTAACATTTCCATAGGAAATTAAAATTTCAATGTCTGAATGACTTCACCTAATCATTACACTTAACAAGACAGAGCCGATTTCCTCAGCTACCTCAGAAGAAACTTCTTTCCTCAATTATAACTGAGGAGATATTTAAGATGCAATAAAAATTTTACAACGGCTCAACTGAAAATCTAATCCATTCTTTAATATTTATGGTTAGCCAACCCAAAAAAACCCATGTAGATGTTTTGGAAAAGTCCTGGCTGCTAGGTGCCTACAGCAATTTGACATTAGACAATACAATTTTTTATTAAGAGGGAGGTTGAAACAATATTAGCTAATTTCAGTGTTTAAAACACAATTATTTAAAAAATATTTTCCCAAGGTGCTGAGCACCAGCAAATACCACTGGAATTAAGATTTATATGCTCAGAAACTCTGAGGAGGAGGGAAAAAAAATATTAAAAAACCCCAGAATATACTTTTTGATGACTTCCAATACTCAATTTTAAACATAAGATTTGCTAGTTTAACCTTTTAATTATCTCTTTATTAAGAACGAGCCCATGCAAAGCTACTCAAAACAGGATTACCTGTAACAGAAAGGTGAGAAAGAAAAAAAAAATGCAGATATTTCCCATACTCCAACTGTGATTTTAAACCCCAGTAATATTTTGTGTGGTAGAAAATCCTGCATTCCTGTTTGCAAACTCAAATTCAAATATTTAATAAGAAAGCTTAGCCAAAAGGCTGACTAAAATAAGACACACAGTACTAGATGGGGAGGAAATGAGTAGCTACATGTATTAATTACTACCCTTTCTGGGATCGCAGGCTCACTCGAGTTAAAATTTAAAGGGCTTAGATTACTTTCTGGTGAATTTTATTAGTTTTCCCCAAGAGGTGCAAAGACTAATGCTGTCACAACAGAAAAGGAGAGCATATACAGCGTCATTACAAGCCGAGTCACCCAAAAGCACTGAATCTTGCTTTATTATAACACAGCATCTTGAAGCACTATCATTTGTTATGGGATAGAGTGATAACAGCAAGCTAACCCAGTATTACAATTAAGATGAAATCTGGCACATCTGCAGAGTTGTTCTCAGTAGGCAGGCAGAGTCCCCTTGTTGGTCTCTTTGGAGATAGCAGCTGCAGGCTTCCCTTCCTCTACCGCGATAGAGAAAGACGCGGATCAAAGTTGGTGACAGCCATCACCTTGTTGTTGCTGATGACACCACTGATGATGAGCCTGCTGGGAGCCATGCTGCAGGTGGGAAGAAGAGGCGGTCGGGAGGATGTCCAAGAACTACAACCAAAATATTCTTCCCTCTGCAGATGTAGCCATCAACTTATTCATGTCCCACCCCAGCCCAAGTCTTTTAGTTGCTCTCTCTCTCTCTCTCAAGAGCAAAATCTTGAAGTATAAAAAAAGTAAAATCTGAAGGGGCTTCTTCGCCATGACTCATTCATATTTGGCACCACTCAGATCCAATACATGAATATTTTTAATTTCCTGGTACCACAGTCTAATCACACAGCAGTACCAGCTTCAAAACAGAGAACAGTTGTGTGGTGCTCTCAAATAAACCATATGTGTTTTAGTTTGTCTGTCATTAGGGACTTTATGATCCCTGTATTTCTGGGGGACCCACTACAGAAGACAGCAAAGCAAGAAGCTCCAGATAATTAAAGACCATGACTGGAGTTTCTCTGTCCCATCAACTGACAAGCTGCTCATGAACACCATCTTCTGTCTTGTTTTCTTCCCTGTCTCCTTCTCTCGATTCATGATGGAACTCACCCAAACACAGATATTGTAGAACTTTTATGACATTTGTTGGCACCACACTGTTAAATAATACTCCTTCTACCTTGTTACTTTTTTTTATTTAGGCTGCTTGTCACAGCAGAGAGCAATTAGTTATAAGTTAAGGAACTTAAGCAAATGGAGTCTGGTTTACAAATGCCCACATAGACAATACCATCATAAAACCACTAATATTATTATCTTAAATAATAATAGATGTTTGGGGTACTATCATGTGCATATCTTAATCAAAACTTTTTTGAAAACATTTTGAAAATGTTTTCCATTTTCTTGCACTACCTTCAAATGCTAATTTCACCAAAAAAACTCTTTTAAATTACGATTTTAATCACCTATTTTAAACAGTGCTCTCTATCTGATGAGATTACATTTAAGAATTTCCCTATGACACATCATAGAAAATTAATAAGCTTTGCATGGATACATACACACTACGTGTATTTTATTACAAATCTCCCTACACTGCTGTGATCTGAAACCTGGCTGATCTCTCTCCGAAATTCACGATATATATAAGCAGGAAATCAGGCAAGACAAAAGTGTCTGAAAGGGTGTTTTATAACAATGGGTTATCTTTAGCAATCTCCATACAAATCTCTGTGCTGCTGCCACAGAAAAATTAACCATACAATTTGCATATTGAAAGATATTTCCAGCATGCTTCTCACAAAAACTCACAAACATATGGTTGTTTCTACAATAAAAGAATACTATATAAATCACTTGCTTTATGTCACCTACTTTCATTTTACAAGTCCAGTGGAAAATAGACTGAAATGAGAACATCAGTTGCTATGTCCATAGAGTGTTGTGCTTCTCCAAAATAAATATTCTAGCGTTTATCTCATGATGTAATTAATATTCCGAGTCAAACTTAGAATTTTGGCTGCATCCTACAAAATACCTCATATAATAATTGAAAACTCAGCATTAGTTTTTCCAGGTCCCTTTTCAATTCCTGTTTATCTTAGACACCCCACAGAAAACTTCCATTTTGAGAGTCTTTAGCGTAAACAGGTTGTTCCAGTTATAAATTATTTGCAGATGGCTTTGGAAGCACTACGGTAAGTACATTGGTCACCAGCATAGCCACATAACTATTTATACACCATGATCCTTGGAAACCCTTCTCACAAAACAGAAGTCCACTCTGCATGGTGCTGTACAGAAAATGGTTATTTTTGGCCATAAGAGCTTACAGTCAGTATAAGGCAGAAAAAGAAAAGGAATACTGACATACAGACAAGGATATAAAGAAACTGAGACAACAATTTCAGAACAACAGACTCTGCTTTTGCACATCAGCAATCTGTCTTGGCTTCTTTTGAAGCCAACTATTCTTGACCAACTAGCTCTGTGGAACAGGAAGGAAACAACGATGCTCCAGATCAACAACATCCCAGAGTGGCAAAAGAACTTTGGAAGGTGAAAAGCTACTGCCTTCAAACTAATTGCAGAGCTCAAACAGCAATCCAACTACAAATGACCAATGTCTAACTGTCAGTGATGTCTTGTTTCCTCCTGTTATTTTGGAAGGCCACATACATATCCCCTCTCAGCTGAAAAAGAATCATTTGATACATGAAAATAGTAGCTATCCTGAGAACAATGCAATATATACCTGAAAGACTGAAAGCTCATGGCAAAGCTGTATGTTTTTAAGAAATACCTGTCTCTGCCTAGAAGCTAGGAATGACATATTATTTCCACGACAAACAGGATACCCCCTTCAATGAAAGCTGGGCAGTAAAAATAATCTGAATAATTTTATGACAAATCAAAGAGGATACCTCCGCAAGAAGTTCCAACTAACTCAAGAAGATTTCAGAGAAGATCTGTTTGGAAAAAATTACCTGCTCTCATTTTTTTTTTCTACATGTAAATTAACATAATGAGACAAAAAGATCACCTGATATTATTTCTGTTTCTGATTAATCACTTAAACATTGGAGAAAAGGGAACGGTCTCGTTCATTCTTTCTCACCTCAAATTTAAACACCTATCATTTAATTTACAGGTATTTAAAAAAAAAGGTTCCAGAAATATCATGAACCAAATAATACTCCTAGAGCTTACTATATCTCAATTTTATTATATTCTAGGTCATATTTAATGCAAAACCATAGATGTCATCAGATTACAGGCTCCACCATAAAATTTGAGTGGTTTTTCTTCTAGTTGGAGTTTAAATATTATACATAGAAGTGTGCTGCTTGCACTAACAAAGTAAGTTTCCTAAAGCTTTGCAACCTGTAAGAACCTTTGTTATAAGGCCTCCATAAAAATAACTCAAAGTTTCATCCTCTGGCATTCAAATTAGAACTCACTACTAATTAATTTCTTTTTCACATCACTATAGCTGTATGATGTGGAAAAGATCCACATCTCTAGTTAAAAGGCAAGTGACTATTGCAAAGGAAAAAATAGGAAGGGTGAAAACTGGGAAAACATGCTTCTGGATGTCCAAAGACATTCATTCTGAAAATATGCTTGTCCTTAAAATTCCAGAGAACAGAGAAAACTGAAGCTGCTCAAACAACTGCAGAAACCGTGGTCAAATACACATAAGAGACACTAGTGGACTGTGAAGACTAAAATGCAGTTACTCAATACAGTGAAGTTAAAGAGGAAATTATTTGGGCATGGATTTACTGCAACAGATTTTTTTTATTGTGAAGTGAGGTAGATCAGTAAAAACTAATTTGTACAATGTGCTTCAAAGACAAGACTACTACAGGAACTTTGTAGAAACAAGCTCTAAGACAATAAAAGAAGATTCAAAGGTAAGTGGAAATACTATTGCTTAAACCCCTGACAAACAAATTCCACAAAGGAGAGAGTCGAGAAGAATATTCAATAGGAGAGTACTAACATCTTTATCTCAGCTGTGACTCACTTCAGCAACATTTCTTAGCAACCCCCTCTAAGTAAAATGAAACCCCCATTAACTGACCAAAACCACCAGGAAAATGTTGTCTTTCTAATTGGATTTTCTTCATATTGGCAACTCCTTGTCTTAGGATACGACAAGGAAGAGAGGCTGAAATCAGCTTTTTTTATAACAAAGAATATACCGTGTTAAAGCTGAGTAAAGGAAGTCTTTGTGTAGGAAAGAAAGCAGAAAAACAAAATCCAAGATCAAAATATTACCATCCCTACGCACAAAATAAAGTTCATGGAATTCCTAGGCACAACTTAAACCTTAAAAATCTAAATTGATACAACAGTCCCAGTTCTATATCCATCTTAACAGAAAGTGTACCACCATCAATGTCACTGAGAAAGTCTCAGTCTTTGCTTAAAATTTCACTGATCTTTAGTCTGGCAAAACTCGTTGATACATTGCATCCTTTTGCACACTACTAATTTTCAAAACTTCAAACTTCAGAAAATGGTACAAGTACATGATCTATCTTTAAAAAAAAAAAAAAATAAAAATGGAAGTGCTCTCAAGTTACCCGTATTATAAATGCTCTGTTCAAGGTAACATACTTGTGCTCTATTATATTTGTCATTAGTGGTTTGCCACTAGCTTAGGAAACTGCAAAACCATATATACGCAGACTTTAAAAAATCCCACACCAATGATAAGCTATTTCACATTTGTAAATATTTAAATTACCAAAAAGCCTTCAGGGACAACAATAGTTTCTCTCCACAGTTTATAATCACAAAAATAATTTCTTTTGCAAGTTCTGTTGCCAAATAAGGGTTTGGTTGTTTGGTTTTTTTGGTTGTTTTGGTTTTTGTGGTTTGTTTTTTTTTTAACAGCCAACACAGTTTAATAAACAGTCACTTCATCAGCCTCTTCTTAAGTAGAAAATTACACAACTGGAAAAAATACATCACATACAATGTCACGATTTCTACATTCATTTAATTCATCATTACAGTTCTGACATCTGAATGAAACCTGAATTTGAAGTCCCTTAAGTATAGGTGTCTTCAGCAGCAGGACACATGCAAGAGCAATGGGTATGTTACAATAATTACACTTTTCAGATTCCCTCCGACTTTCAGACACCTTGAAATTATACTTACCTTCCAAAATAAAGAAGCTCTCACAAGGCAACAAGATTTGAACACAAATATTTGATTTCTGAATCATGCAATATCCCCTTACCATTTTAAGACACCTGTTTTCAAGTAAAAATAAACACACACACTTTGAACTTTCCACTTCTTTATGTATCACTTCAGTCTTTGTAGTAAAACTACACATTGACAAGCCTAAATAAATACGATTCTACGAAAGCCCCTGACACATGAAAACTATTTCACTGTACCCAATTTTTGTAAAGGGAGTGTGTAACAATATACTTACACTGTATCACCAGTACAATGGACATATATCAACACTTTGGTGTAGAGAGACCCGAGGTAAAAGGAATCTGCTCACAGCTCTGCAGCCAAGTAAGATGACTTCTAATACTTCCATCTTACTGATGCTAAACCTTTTCTGATACCAAACATAGTCATTTGATAACTATAGTACCTCCACAGTGCAAGCATATCCTAAGGAAACACAGTACTTCAAAATAAGTGAAATGATTGAAATAAATATCTCACAACAAGCTATGATGATGATGGTGGCTTTTAAAACCTACCTATGTGCTACCACTTACACAAGAGGAAGAGAACTCTTACATATTGATGACATAACCACACAGGAGAACTCCCTGCTACTATTAGTAATTAACTCAAGCCTAGAAATACACAAGAGCAATCCAGAAAGATAAGCAGAAAAGCAAGAGATTATTCAAATAATTACTACAGTTTTAACAAATACTGCTTATTTGGGGACTCAAGCACATATATATACCAGATTTTTATTACTTTGAATACAGAGCCTTAATTTCAAATGCAAAACAATTTAGAGCCTTTAAAAGATGCAACTGATTGTTAGAGAGCAACTCTTTATTCCTATAAACAAACACTATCCCTACACTGCACAATTTTTTTTTTTTTGCTAGACTGCTACTGAATCATAAGTGTCAATTTATCACTTAACTCACCTGGCCTGGCTGGGGGGATAAACAATTAACAACTTCCTCTACCATCACTGGTATGTGCAGTCTTCCAAAATTACTGTTTTCTGTACTTTGAGACAACTCCTCAGTTTCACATTTCTGGATGGTTTGTTCCTTTAATTCACAGTCAGAAAGCTTGTGTGCTGAAGAATGGATCCTTCTGGCCAAATTAGCCACATTTACCAAATTCAGTTTTAAATTGTGCAGAAACAAACATTTGTAAACTTGGCACAGGCGCCGAGATAACATTCTGGAGTTGATCAACCTAGAAAAACAGTAGATGTGGGGAATTACTTCAAAACAAACATTTAAAACAGTAGGTTTCTTTAAAAAACAAAATGGAAATGCTGTTAGTAAGAGCATTACACAGTCCAAGATGGGAAGTTTTATAGATATGTCGTATCAGCAAGAAGTGAGAATCTCTAACTTGTTTTCAAAATTTTCAAGGTTATCTACCAATCAATCATATTCATATTCAACCACCTTTTCCTTTCCATTGCAAGGACTCACAACAGTGCTACAAAGTCCCAAAGATGCTTAAACTAAATGTCTAGCCAAATCTGAGCACAACCAGAACAGTGACTTCACTTTCAAATTGTTTGACCTCGTTTTGCCAAACATAATGAGACAATTGCTGCGAATACTAGCACTCTGGTTGCCAAGTTTTCCACACATCTAGTTAAAATAGGAACGGACAAATCAAATATGGCAATCATATTCAAAATAGTACTGTCAATTAGCGTTATATATTTCATAAATAGTTTTCATCATGCATTGCATCTTGTAATACCAAATATGTCAAGCACAGCCAGAGGTAAGAATTTTCTAGAGTATGGCTAACGGAAATAATCCTCAAAACCTTAGAAAGAGCAGAGTAGCTAACTACATAGTTTGTCTTTTAACTACACGAAGAACTAATGAATTCTTTCCCTCTGTCCAAAACGAAGTCATTAACCTACTAGTAGAGGCTGCATAGCTTAACTTTGACCTTCCAAATTTGAACATTGGTGATAAGGAGTCATTATTTATAAAATATCTGCATTTCTTTATGGAGCTGAGACCTTCTGTAATACTGCATTGTGTAGTCTCTCCTGCCAGGCAGGAAAGATGCAAACTTTGGCATAAAACCATTTGAAAATGCCATCCTATATTTATCCCATTATCAGAAGGGCAACTTTA
>BJBW01018998.1:0-12462 GCA_004320125.1 Scolopax mira | reverse complement strand
TGGAGGTGGGTCATCATGGCCATGTCCTCAATTTTATCGTACTTGGGAGGGTTCATGGAGAAGATTTGATCTTCTTTCACAGTCAGGGTCTGTCAGAGGAAGAGAAACCAATACATGTCAGCCCACAGTGGGAATTAAATTATGTTCTCAAGCCTTGGATTTTCCTCACCTCTCCTGCTTCAGTCTTGACAGTGACCTTCCCTGATTCCCTACTCTGGATTGTCCCTTTCACAAAGGATTCTTTAGGATGTACCACAAAGACGGATGACTTGGCATCAAAAGGCCTATTCTGGGCCTCGATTCTCTCCTTCTCTGACTTTCGGAGGTAAGGAGCTGCCTCCCCAAAGACGGCCATCTCAGAGTCTGCAGAGGCCATGTCTGCACTTTACTGAAGAGACGTCAGCAGAAGACTGAGGAGGAACAAGACACTTTCCATCAGTTAGACGATAGTTTTCTGTGCTGCTGATGAAATCTTATACAGTTTCTATCTTTCCAGTATTTCAATTAGTATGTAATTTTCAATAGCACCTTTTAAAAGCTATTTTGATTTGAACACCTGTGTACTTGCATCCCACTTGAGAATGAGACAGTACTGTCAATAATTTTAGTCTTCACATTATGAACTGATTTTTTAATATTGGTTATAATTTGTCAGTATTATCATATTAGTGAGTGGCTTTCCATTTTACTGTTGGTATACTGAAGAACCGAACCTAAAGCAAATCTCTGTCTTATGTTGCCCTTAATTGTCAGAAGTGAGTCTCCAAGAAGTCCTTCCATTGCCCATGATATGTGGACTGTGAATTTACTTACTTTCACACTGTATGCAACTTATCATCCACAGTCCAACCTTTTCTGCAAGGTAATTGGACTAACTGTTAATAAGGGTGTTGCCTTTCATGACATCAGAGGCTCTAAGTCAGTTGCTAGTACATTGACAAGCCAGTAAATTCCTTCCTTTTGTTCCACAGTATTCCAGAGATAAATTTTAAGTTGGAAATTAAAAAATTCACAGAAAGCAGGTAGATCGAAAATTTCAGCTATTAGAAGCAAGATCTCCCTCCTGGTTATCAGAAGCAATCAGAATGCAGTGAGATATGAAATATACAGAAATTTCTCAGTCTCTGCACTCCTACAGAACCCATGCACTTACCTTGAAACTTTCAGTGAGAGCAGGGCAAAATAGTCCCAAGGAGATTTTATAGAGTCTGGTATGCAGATGCTCTGAATTCTTCCTCTTTCTTCGGTCAAAACATTTTTGGCCAACCTTCTTTGGCAAAGCATTGTCTGGCAGACTTATCTAAAGACATAATTGTCATTTGATTTGACTAGATATAATTAGAAATTTTTTATATCTTACCAACTATGTGGCTATATCTACTATAAATAATTTGACAAGAGAATTAAGGAGGGAATGTCAATCAGTTAAGGCACTTAGAGAACTTGGATACAGGACAGTGAGTTGAGGTGTCTCCAGGTGACAGTCACTCATCAGCATTCTTAGGATAGAGGGCTTGGATGTAGCATCTGCTCTGCCCACACACAAGCTAGTGTTAGAAACTAAAACACTTTTTGGAAGTACATTTTCACAATGGTAACATTGCCTATGTGAAACAGCCCATCAAATGGAAGAAAATGAGCAGTTGCTCATTTCCATAAATCCTCCCCCACTTCCTGAACAATACAGCAGGTCAGCAAAGAGTTTCTAGAACAGCTAGTCAATAGGGTTATGAAGTATCAAAGACAGTATAAAATAACCAGTATTAAGATGCTATTGGACTGAAAGGACGAACCATGCTAATAACGTGATATACATTATGAACATGATATGTTTTATGAATATGTTATGAATACGTTATGAACAGATATGTTTTAAAATCCAGGCTGTCAGATGAGGAGTGCTGAGACTGCATGGTTCACTCTCCTGGAGCTGTGCATAGTAGATCCAAACCCTTCAGTAGTCTCTTGAAAGCATCAACTCTATTACTGACAGTGTTACAACTTGGACCAATTAATGTTCCTACTCTTACATCCTGCCTTAGCTTGCAGAAAACCTTTAGAAAGGCTAGCCTTAAAATGAGGTAATATGTCAGAGTTCCCAAACAATTAGGTATTTGCAGACATAGAGCTTGGTTCCAATTTTTCCTGAAAAGAAGTAATGTTTCTTTTTCATGAGTGAGGCTAATTTTGTCCTCTATAAAGTATGGCTAGGAGGACTTCACTACGCATTTTTCATTTAAATATAATGATCAAGATTGTCCATGTTTTGACTAGACCAGAGATAATCAGAAAAAGAAGTATAATTGAAAATGGATATATATGTGACAGAGGAGAAAAACTCAACTGAAATGAGTTTGGGTTTTTTCAATGAGTTCTTGATGTAAAAATATCTAACAAATATTACTGTGGAAGAAAGGAGGAACATAGAAAGATCTCTCCCAGAACCTTTACAAGTTGGGAACGTGTTCTTCTGAAAGAGGGACCTAAGCAGTATTGGAGCACTGACCAGTACATAGGAGTACATTTCCAGGGAGTTAGTTATGAGCAGAAAACTCATGGATCACAGTTGCTACTCTGCATTTTGTAGGAACTCCGTATTTTGTAGGAGCTCCACATTGTGTGCATCTAAATTGACTGGCCACAGCAGCAAAAAAAAAATCCATTTTGATACCAGATGCCCTTACATCAAGTATCAGCAAATTCTTCAGACCTTTCATCTGTATCTTGACAGCAATTTTCAAGAATTCACTTAGATATTGTGTTCACAACACACACTCCAAAAAATAGATATTTCCTGTCTGTTCTCCTTGCTCTGGGATTACAGATTGTGAACTCCACCCTCACAGGCAAACAAGGCCTGACATCATCTGATTAGGAGACAAAGGGGCCTTGCTTACATGGGAGCACTGGGAGATTTTCACAAGAGCTGGGCTGGCTTAGATGTGTCCATCCAGTAAATGGACTACTCTCACCATCAGATCTAGAAAGCTATTAAAATGAACCTATTAAAAGGCTACTGGAGGGACCTTTCATAGGTCCTACACAGGAACAAGTCTCTGGAACCAATTGCCAGTAGTGTGCAGTGTACATATAGGTGAAGATTACTGCTTAAAAAGGAGTAGGCTCTTGTTAAAAGGGAGCTCAAATTTCAACTGTTTCTTCTCTCAAGCTTTACTTTATAATTGAGAGGTTTAAATACCATGACAAGAAAATGGTATTAAATCACCTTTAGAGTGATTCCTAAAATTTAAGAAAATTTATCATATGGTTTATGGTTGCAGACTTAAAGGTTTGTCTTTTTCCTTAAAATACTAATTACAAAGGTTCTTAAAAAGTGTACCCACCTTTGAGCTGTCCTTAGAGACTACACCTAGTGCACTTGTCTATTGTTCTGTTAGTTGGGTTGTACAATTAAGGCCCATCAAGAATATAGGCATTCAACAGGGTTGAACAGGAAACTGATCAGTGCTTGTCATTAAACAATGCAGTGCCAATAAAATGAATGACAATGTAAATTCAGTAAGTCCTGCTGGAGTAAACAGTAACTATATCCTTTTTCTAAGTGTGAAGAAAAATAACACATATTTAATATTTAATTTGAAAACTGTACTATCATACAGTTTTCCTTTTTACAGTTCTCATCAACCAAAAATTCACAGCTTTTCCACAAATGCTATTAGAAAACACATATATTAAGCAAGAAAAAATTATTGATAGCAATGGCAGCTGCAGTAGAGCCTGTGATGTTGATCGTATAGATAGACATGAATTTCCGGTAGAGGTCTAGAAAGGAAAGACCTTTGTTGGTTGGATTAGATTTGAAGATGTTGCAAAAGGAAAAGAGATCAGAAGACAATACATGTGAAAGAGACAAAGAGGGGAGAAGTTCATTCCTTCTTTGCCAGTGAGAATGGCTGTGTATGATTATCATTTGTAATCATATCCTCTAAAGGTACCTTCTAGAGACTAATAATGGTGTTAATTAAAGCTTGCAGGTAGCCTATCCCTGCAAGCCCATGTTCCAAAGGACAGGAAACACCTGCAGTGAAAATCGTAGTGTTTAATCATCTAGCCACTCATATGAGAATTTATGAAAAACCTCTGGGCTACACAGCATTTTCTTTTCTGTCTTTCTGAAATACTTATGGTATATCACAAAGGCCAGCTTTTTGAATGCTAGCTCTCGGCAAGGGATCTGCTGTAAGGAGCAACAATGTCTCAATGCAAAAAGCAAAAATACATAGATCCTGCCCACTACATTCTCCCAGTCCTGTTACTGGTAGCCCTGTCTCTTCAGGGCTGGACTCCATAGCAGCTGAATGCAAAGCACAGCACAAAGTCAAAAAGAGACAGGGCAGAGAGAGAACAGTCCCTCAATACGGAATGTCCTGCTCAGTAATGTGGCATGGTCAAGGTGCTGCACTGCTGGCATTTCCCATGGAGAAGAAGAGACTCAGGCTTGCTGAAAATAGAACTATCTTGAGAATGGTGTTGGGCAGGCACCTCACTCTCTGCCAGCCCTTAAGATATGACTTCTCCTCCATTGGCCTCTGTGTTAGCAGACAGAGAGAGAAAATACTCACATCACAGTCAAAGTGGAAATATGTATATAGACACAAATTTCCAGCATATGGCCAGGCAGAATCACATAACAAGTTTGGCTTTTAGATTTGCATTGTGATCCGAATTTATAATATTCCAATACAGAAGGAAATTTGACAGCCTTGAAGTGTGATACCTTCTTCATTACTTTTATCCATAGGTGTCAATGTGATCATTAGTGGAAGAAACCTCATAGCCCTTGTTCAGGTATAAGAACCCCCTGACAAAAATAAACCTAGGAAAAGAGTGATGACAGGCCCCAGATCTTTATATAGTACTCATCCATTCTGTTTTACAACTTGAAAGTATTGACTGAAGAGGAACACCAATGATTTCTTACATTCAGCTAGAAAAGCCTTTGCATCTTCTGAAGGCTAAATATTACTATAAACAGGTTGCCGTGTAACAGCTGGTGGATTCCAGTACAGTAGAAAATAAATTGTGAAGTCCCATTTCTCCTTCATTATGGTGCAGCAGTGAAATTCCGTGCACTTTATAATTTCCCTAAGCTCATCAAATACGTTTGGCAGCTTTATTAGCTTCCACTTTTTCACTCAGTTTCCCAGTACAGTCCCAACAATTTCAGACATATCTTGTGAAGATTTGTTGATCCATTAGAGTATCCGCTCAATGGGCAGTAGATTAGGAAATCCTAGTTTATAGATTCATTCCAGTCATAAAGGAAACTCCAAAAGTTAGGTAGCATAGTGCCTTATACTGAGAAACTGGGACTCCTGAGTTCTGTCATGCTTTTCTTGAAGATTGGTTGCTATGACATTTATTACTTACTTACTGTATCATTGGAGAGACTTCATTCAAGTCAATAAGTATTAGTAGATTCCAACATAACACTGATTGTTCTTACATGATGACCATGTTCTCTAATCTCCTTGCAAGATTTTAAAGGAGTATAGATAATGAAAAGAGAGGAAGAAGAAATGAGTGAGGAGCCTCTGAGGAAGGACAGATAGTGGAGACAGAAGATGTAGTAATATGGGTGCATTGTATATGAGAAGGTGAGGTACTGAAAGTTTTGCTGGAATGGAAAGGATTTGAATTGATCACAGCTGTTGCACATATAGGAGTCCAAGAGGCAAACTCATTATAGCATCATTCATTTCAGAGTGGAGTGGGGTGTTCTTTAATTACTGATTGACACTTTAACATTTCTTTTTCAGACTCAAAGAGCTAAAATGCCAAGAAGAGATTCGTCCTTTGGAGATGAAAGTTGAGAATTGTGATGAAACCCTGTACCCTTTCATGTGGATCTGAAGAGTTTTGCAGTCCCACACTTCTTGTACACACACTGCTTCAGAGTGCAGTATATTCCATATTAATGACACATGGGAGTACAGAACAGTCTGTGCAGTCCCACCTGATGCGAACTTGTCATGGCACCAAACTTCATTGCAATGAAGACAGAAAGAAGTTCAGGGAAATGAGAAATCCTTGATGAAACAGAACAAATGGAGCCAACAGTGCTTTCCCACTGGGCCATAACTACCTTAATTGTCCTGTATGTATACAAACAGAATCATATTTGGACATTGTGTGGGGAAAGTTGTAGTCCACTTTGTGTTGTTGGAAATGTCAAGCACAAGTCACTAAGAAATATCTCATCACACCGTTTTCAACAACAGAAGCTACCGCTATCAGAATAACAGAACTTACAAAAAATCTGAATTAAAGTGCAAGTTGCTGTTTTCTGCACTCAGAGACAGCTTTAGCTTCAAGTGTGATGTTGGGACATTTATATCAAAGAAGATCTCTTCCTGAGGGCATACTTTGCAGGCCCACCTGGCTGGGTAGGAAGGCATCAGATCCGACAAGAGGAGGGAATGGAAAATCTGAGGTAGAGCATAACAAAGGAACAAAGGCATTTTGCCTGCCTAGTTCTTTACTCCCAAGGAGTAACCTCCTTACCTCCCAGTCCAAACAGTTTGGTTTAGCCCTAGTTCCTGCTGACACACTGGAAATCCTGCATCCCTTCATCTTCCCACATTGAACTTGAAGGGCAGATCTGGGGGAAGCCCTGCCTTCTAAACAGCACAGGGCACTGTTGATTGGCAGCTCACAGCTCATTCTCTCCCCACTTCTCTGGAGACCTATGCTAGAGGAGAAGCCGTATCTGGACTGCCTGTGGTGTCACTGGACACCCGTGTCTTGTGCTCATAGTATTCACATGTGCCAATTGCAGGAAATAGCTAGGTTTCCATAGCAGAAGTACATGGTAAGTATAAGGTCTGTGTCTAATACTGTTAAATTCCTTTGCTATGAGTGCTCTAAATATATTACTGTTCTAATATATGCTTATGGAAAACAAAACTGGAAGGTTTATCACTGAAAAATTGTAACTGCTGATCTTTACTGATGTCTTTCATCTTAGGATGTTGCTTCTCTTCACAGGCTAATTGCAGTTCTTATGTAAAAATGGCAGCATAAATTTATGCCATTAACTTTGTATCTTGTCCCTTGTACTAAAACAACATAATCAAATATTAACTTTTAAGTTTTGCTGAGGTGCCAGATTACCTCTTACTGAACCTCTGCTAACCTCAGAGGGGAAAGGGCCTGGGGAACTGGAAGAAGAATGTGGTTAGGCCAGCAGTTACAGATGAGAGGACCAGGTCTTTCATAGGAATAAAAGAAAAAAAAAAGAGTTAGAAGAAAAGTCAGAGTAAGAAAGCATATATTAAAAAAAAAATATCTCCCTGCCCTTTGTGTTCTTCTGGAGCAGGTCCTTTTCTCCAGTATTGGTTTCAGCTGTGGAATTTTTAGTTGTCTGGATTCAGACACTCTGCACACCTTTCCAGTCTGTTGGACATCATTCTAGATGTTACTCTTGAGACCTGACTCCTTGCTCTCCATTATTCTGAACAGTTTGCTGCAGGCCCCTATGTTCAGAGCTCTTTCTAGCACCTATGTTCTCCACTTCATTCTTGAAGTTACCTCTCATCTTCCTATCCTGTTTAACTGCTATGAGTTAACGTCCACTCTTTCCCATCTCCTCCCCCATCACAGCCTTTTAACAAAATGCAGGGTTGAAGAGAACTAATCAAAACCTGTTGTTAAGCTAAGGATATGGGCAATAGGCATCCTGGTATTTTATTTGTTCCAAGTTTTTTTGACAATACGTTACAGTCAAATACAGTCTGTAGCCTCCAGAAATCAAACACAAAAGTGGCCATTACAATTAGATTTATAAGTAAAAGCTTTAAGCTATTCACTCTCTCTGAGATCTTTCAAAGACATCTAACTTAAACATCATCTGTTATACTTTCTTCATTATTATCCTATGGTTATTTTTAGACCCCAAAGTGGCCATCCCACACTGCAGTTGTGTTAGACAGGAACTTACCACTTGAGAAGGTTATTTGATTTCCATTGAAGGAAACAAAAGGCCTAAGATTTCAGTGTAAGACATTACCCACAGAATGCTTTGAATAAATAGCAAGACAAAAGCATACAGTACTGTTCTGTTCTACACAGAACAGAGGGATGATCAGCTTCCATTACGACCAGAGATCCTGTAGTTAAATTTTACATGTCCCTGTTGCTTTATTCTGGATCAAATTTCCTCTGAAGGTGGATAGTCCAGGAGTTCTCCACAGATCAACTAATGCTTTGCTCTTCTCTGTGGAGTGGATAAAAGATAGGATTCAATCACTGGCTCTTGACAAAATACTTGCCACCTCTTCAGAAAATCAAGTGATTTCCAGGTGATGAGATGTGTGAGATGTTTGCTTGAGAAATCCATACTTCATAGCATAAAAATACCCTTTCTCCAACCTTTCTATACAATTCCTTTGTGTTATGTCCCAAGCACCTTCAGATCTAGAACGTCTCTATGTAAATAAAGCAGAAAATCTTAAGATTTTAGCTTTTAAAATCATTGACTCCATTCTGGTTATAGAAATAGCTTAGTTTCAGTAGATTGAACCTAGAAAAAAACCTAATCCAAATGCTACAGCTGAAATATATACACATTTTTTCTTGTTGCCAAAATAGGCTATTAAACACATGGATTTAAGAAAGGCTTTTAACACTCATGGGGTTACTAGAATAATTTATCCTGGGAATGAGAGTGCTAGGATATAACAAGTCATTAGTGAAAGGAATGAAATCATTAACATGCAACAAAATTGGTTGCTTCATAATGCTGAATTGCTCACAAAACGCAAAGACCAGCACCCAAGTTTCTTGTTAAAAGGTCAAGACGCTCAGTATTTTTTACTGCTTAGTATTAGTTTTTACACTAATCTTGAAGAAAATTCCTGATGGGATTTACAGCTTGCAAATGCTGTTCTCAGCTATGTTGTTAATATTTATAAAACATGCCAAGACGGATCTTTGTGCCTGTGGTTCCATAATGAACAAACAGATAAGGAATGTATAACCTCGTACTGAAGATCCCTGGGTAAAATAAGACCTCTCAGGAATGCTGGCATGAGACAAGGAGAAATGCCGGAACACTAATTCTCTGATGCAAAGCTTCTCATTCTGACACTTCTGCTAAGATGTGCTGGGCACTGGATCCTGGAGATGGTAAGAAAACTTTTCACAGAAAAAGTTCTTTTTATTCTACTGAAAGGTGGCTATTGTGTTGAATTAACTAGAATATGATGAGTGCCTTCTCTGTTCCTAGCATGGCATAACTAATCTGGGCAAGTGTTAGTAGTTTAGCTGGGTAAGACATGTCCTTCAGGGATTTGAGCTGCCATTCCAGATAAGCAGTGCTAAAAAGGATGGAGTAGGAAAGGAGTTGGGGAATACTTCTAGGGAAAAGCCAGTGAAGAGCCTAACAAATAAAAGACCAACAAACCTGGTAATATGTAAGGTATGTTGGACCAGTTACTGGTTTTGCTATTAAAAAGATAAACCAGAAGTGAGATAATCTTTGTGTCTGTTGCTGTTCAGAATGTCCTCTTATCTTGGGCTATGAATGGCCTGAGGTGGCTTTGCTATCTTCTGATCCTATTCTTTTGTTTGGAGTCTAATTTCTGCAATGCTTGATAAAGTTATTATTTGACTTCACAGCAGTGATAAAAAGAAATTACTTCTACTCAGGAAGTTTCAACAGTAGGTTTTAAACCCAGGAATGTTATTATTTTGCTCTGATGACCCCTAATTAGCTTCCCACTGAGTACAAGTAACTGTCTTGCAAAGAAAATTGAAGAGGGAGGGCAAAATCAGCTAAAGACTAGAGACAGTTAACACACAGCACTTTTAGATTTGAAGAGGAGCAGCTCTTGAGTGTGCATGAGATTTCCATGGTTACTCAAATTTCTCCTATCTGCACAGCAAATGTCAGAGAAAGATATTCAAGCTGTAGGTGCTGGATGAGAAGGTGACATTCAGGATGCCCTTTCCATCACATGCCAAAGAAGCCGAACAGCTTCAGTTACAGAACAGGTGAGTGAGGTGGACACTTTCTGATGGCAATAGAACAGGACGGAAAAGGCAAAAGGAGTTGGAGAATGGCATGAAAGGAGAAGAAATGAGGACAGCAAAATAAACTAAAATTACCAGACACTTGAATAATTGCCTTGTTTCTCTTTTTGACAGTATACCTATGAGAGAAGCAACAAGAGGCTACACTACAGGGATAGGTTTGTTTAGATTTTCACAACTAGCTTTTTGTTGCTATAAGTGAGTGTTACAATTCTGTACAATTTTTTTAACCTGCTTTCTTCATAAAATAAGAAAGACCTCTGAACATTAAGCCTATTTAAATTACACAGGTCATTCTGAAGCACAGAAAGATTTTGTAGTATTGATAGTATATGAGATGATTTCTACTGGTAATTCCCGTATTCATTATTTACATTGAAAAAAGAGGATTTTCAAAACCTCCTTTCAGTTTGGAGAATAATAGGATAACACCTCTCACAGGAGGACAGAATATATTGCTGTTCATGAAAAATTAGCCTATTTTAATATTAACCTAACCAGCTAATATCTGATTACCTCTTCATTTGGTCACTGCCATGTGCAACAGATCAGTCTTTTCAGCTCCCTGAAAAATCCCTCCAGTTGGCCATATATTCCTGAAGCAGGGTGCCTTGAAGGCTCTCAGACCCTTCCCATGATCCCACACTGCTGTTTGACTCACATGTTAGCTAAGCTTGGACTTGACCTCTTTGGCCTCCAGTTCCAAAGTTCATGTGTAGAACCGCATTTCTCCCAGTGGTACCGTACTGATGCTGGGGTCGTGCTGCTGGCATGGTGGGGCAGGGGAGGTGCCTGTTCTGTGGGAGGTGGGAGAGTGCTGTCATGAGACCTGAGCAGCAATGCTCAAATGCTAGGAGATTTCTTCCTTGCCTGCAGTGTGATGGGAAGCTCACAGTGTGAACTGTTAAATTTTACTTTATTGACAAAGAGAATCTGACAGAAAATGTTTCCAATCAGTTATGCTACTATTACTGGAATGCTGCTTTTGTGCTCCAGAGATCACCTGCCAATCCCTGGCTGTCCATATGAGACAGAACTTTATTTGAGCCCATTAACTGCATCTATTTAAAATTTTTATCAAGGTTGATTGGCCTTTCTCTATGAGAAAGGTTGAGAGGTCTTTCTCCATGGCCATTATAAACCAACATTTTTTTCAGGACGTTTGCACAAGTGCTGATCAGATGACAGCTTAATTTTAAAAATAGATCATCAGTGCAAAGCAACTCCTGACCTTCACACATAGCAGACGATCACAAGTCAAGAAAAATGAAAACTTTTGTTTCCCACCAGTGTTCTATGTGTCCTAATAATGTAATAAATTGGATCCTCAAAAAACCTGCACTGTAATTCAAGCACAGGACAATATGAAGGGCTAGATACTCTATCTAAAGATGGCTTTAGGAAGAGCACAACTTGACTGAGATGATTAGTTTAGATAGAAAATTACAGCAAGTTGCAAGGATCTTAAGAAAACCAAAACCTGGACAATAAAAAATCCTATAGGAGTGATGCGAGTTTAAAATTCTAAAGAATATGAGAAGTTTCAAATAAGGCAGATCACATGTTTAAGACATTTCTAATTTACAGTAAATATTTTTATGATTTTATTATGTTCGAAAGATATTTTCTAAAGTAAAGGCATTATTTTTCTTATTTACAGAATTACCAATTCAACCTACAAAAATGGGAATTATTTCCTACTACAGAAACTTTCTAGGTATGCAAGAATAATTTCCAAGGACCAGTACAGACCAAAAAATTGCCTAGAAACCTTAAAAAGTGTCAAATTAGCCTTTTTTTATGAGTATTAACTTGTGATATGTAATATCCCCACTTCCTTTCCTTCATAGTTCAATGGCCACAAACTGAGATTTTTCATGAAATTTGTCTATCTCATCTAATCTTCCCAAAAGTACTTCCCAAATTTCCTTTTGAAAATCTGAGACAATTTCTCTAATTTCACAGACCTACTTTCACTTCAGATCCCATTTTGCCATGCCAAAGTGCTTGGATGCCACTCTCCCACAAGTTGTCAGGCCCTTCACGAAGTCTGCAATGTAACAGCCATACAAGGTAACCGCAGCAGATAGTCATGACAATCATGACGGGGTTAAAATGGCAGCTCATGTGGCAACTCTGTCCCTTAATATCTCTGCTTTAAGAGCCAACACAAATCCCAGAACAGGATGTCCAAGTGCTCTTTACTGAGCATTGTGGATTTTTTCCGAGGGACTCTTGGCCCTGAAGACGGGGTCTCTGGCAGGCTCATGCTGGAACCGCCTGTTACCATCTCAATAGCTGTATCAAGCAGGAAATGTCACATTCTGGCCACAGACTCCTCCTTGGAGAGGGGATCCACAAAACTAAGGGCACCTAAATAAGGCAAGAATCTGTTCTTGGCTTTCCAAA
>BJBW01018988.1:444-25887 GCA_004320125.1 Scolopax mira | reverse complement strand
CAATGTCTTTCTTGTGGTAGGGGGCCCAAAACTGGACTCGAGGAGGGATCTCACCAGTGCCGTATGTGTGTAACACCTTCCATACATAACAAAGACACCTATCACTTCAGTATCCAGCAGTGTGTCTCATACCTTCACATCTCTTCAGCATTGAAGGGAGTCCATCAGCTATTTAATCAAAGACAGAAAGACATTCAGTGGTCACAGGAGAAGCCAAAACCCAACTGGCTGCCCACCACTGCAAGTTGTTTCACGCTCAGGGCAGAGGGCAAATACCCACTGCCTCTGAAGAGCTCCTAACTCTGAGCATCCTCTCAGGAGGGCTGGTTTCCAATCCCTGCTCAAAGTCTGGCAGGAGAGAGTTCAGCCCAGGTCCTCCAAAATCTGATGATGACTGCTCTATGTTCCTTGGGAGAAGGGCTCTCACAGCTATTGTCATGGTATGTTTTGCCTGAGGAAGGACTGGCTTGGCTTAGGTAGCCAGGTCAGTGACTGAGAACGGAAGCACCCTTCTCAGAATCTGTGTTCCTGCCCTTACATTTATATTTATTTGAACACGCCCTCCCATGGAGTATACTGGCTTCCACGGATCCTTTTCTGAAAACAAAATGGCTATGACAGACATTCATCCTCCCTTCAGGCCAGGCCCTTGACCAGACCCCAAGTCCTAGCTGAGACCCTCTGTCCCACGCATGGAGCAATTCAGGTCAAAATTTGCTCCTTGCTTTACTCCAGGCAAAACATGATGGCTTAATTGAGACTAACAATTAACACAATAACGGTACTACCAGCTTAGGAAGGAAAACCCTCAGGAGTGAAATGGTGATACACCTGGGGAAGTGACCTCTCTCCCTGACACAACCACATGGGGAAGTGGACACACATCTAAGCAAGCATCATACTTCCCTAACAATGAATCTGAGAGCCAAGGGCCCAGTTTCAATAAAACACAGACGTTTCCAGAGCCTTTAGGCACCCAGCTGGAGCATGTTCCTGAACCTAGTCCAAGCTCTGTGGACTCCATCAGGTGTTCAAACAATCAGAAGAGGACCCTGGTAGCTGTGAGCTGGAAGTCCCTTTGCAGACCGAGTATGAAACAATCGACTCAGCCCACCAAATCCACTGTGTTTTTAAGAAGATGTAAAGGGAAACAAACACATCAGACTTCAGACTTGGGGGTCACAAGTAAGTCCTCATTTCAACCCAAGCAGAGGGTTAATCTTTCCCAAAATCCCTTCTACAAGGCAGGCAGAAGGAATAGACAAGCTCCTCAAACTGATCTCAGCAAAAGCTTTGCTAGTGACTGCCAGGGAAGAGTACAGCCAGGTTTCTCTCAAGGGTACACAGTTTACAGGAGAGGTACCAGGAGCAAAAGCTTATTTGTACCTTTGAGGACAGCAAGGTAGAGCTCTGAATACTGAGAGTGACAGGCTGGTCTATGTGGACTTATGGTAAATAAGAAACATCCAAGCAGATTAAAACCAATTAACTTGATTTTTCTGAGGAAAAGATGCAGCCTAAGCATTCTGAAGAGGGAATTCAACAGATGCTGCCTTTATCATCACACCTTCTCCATCTCTCCTGGGATAATATTTGATAAATTGCTTCAGAGAAAAAAAGATGATGAAGCACTTTTACTTTAATCCCCTTGGGACTCAATAAAAATAATTCAATTAAAATAAGAAGCTAAAAAGATAAATAATTTTGATCAAGTCACGTACCCTGAGCACTGTGTGGGGCAAACACACATCCTGGTTTTCTGGACCAGAACACTCACTTGTGTCCGGGATCCTGCCATTCTACATGGGCTTAGTCATTGTCTATCTTGATCCCCAACTAGAGAAGCAGCTCTGCACCCAGTCAGCTCGTGCATGGGGGTGAAAATACAAGAAATACAGCTTCGTAAAGATTAACTGCCCCAGCAATGTCAAGCCAGAATGTACACACTGTACCACTATTCCTGGCTAAACAGTAACCTTCAGAGAGCTGTTACCTTTGAGGGCGTAATTCAGAGCAGGGAGTGCTCCCACCTGCATTCATTAGGGGTTCAGAGCTCCAGTCTCCTTTTCAGTCCATTAACATCACAGGTATCACTACAGCTGCCTTTCGTTAAGGTGGAAGTCAGACTAGATTTTATTGTGCCACTGAGCACGCTGGTAAGGTTCCAGGCAACTTTGAGGAGAGTTACAGCTTCTTGATTTGTCACTGAGACCGTATTTCTATTTGGATTTCAGCAAGTCGAGTCAAAGTGCTCAAACTGGACTGCAGGGTCCCGCAGACTGAGAGTGATGTTGAGGTGCACCTGGCAATGTTATCTTCATGCTCATGAAAGGAAAAGCCAAGATGGCTCGTCACCATGGAAGGATGCTGACTGTTGCCACAGGCTGCTCTGTGCTCTTTAGAGTTTGGCTGAATTCTGCCCCAAGCCCAGATGACTGGGAGGTGTTTTGGCTGCCCATGACTGCAGTGGAGACAAACGCGAGTGAGGGACCAGCTGATGGCCTTTCATTGGCTTTCATTGCACGGTAACCACAGCAAACTGTCACTGCTGTGCCAGAAGAACAGGCTGGATTCAAAGGCAGTGTGTGCTAGAGAGGCAGTAAAATGTGGTTACAGTAAAGCCCTACATTTGCTTTTATTTATTTACATTTCCAGGACTCATACACAAAATTGACAGGTTGAGCAATAAGAGCCTCAAGAGACATTTTCACCAGCTGCATCCCTGCTGTTGATTTTTTTTTTGGTTCAGGTCTCTGCCAGAACAGGATAAGAGTCTTCAGAATAACAAAACAAACTTTGAAATTGCTTGGCTCTTTTAGGGAGTTTGAGATTAGAAATGCCTGTGGCTACAGGCTTCGGAGAGAAAGTATGTGCTAGTATGCATCAATTTATCTAAATACAGTACAATTAATCATCAAACTGAACAAAATCTCTGTGGTGATCTCCCAGCTATTTTTACAAATTTGATATAATAAAAGCTAAAAACTTTCTGTTATTTTAGATATTTTTTTTCGTAAATTGTAGGATGCTGAACAGTACTCTGAGGTATTGACAAAAAAAGAATAGAAACCAAGCACAATCAACTATTAATGAAGTCTATACAGAGATTTGTAAGGCAATATCTTATTATGTAAGGCTGCAAAGAGATCTAATTTCACATAATCTGCAAGGGGAATAGTTGCATTAATACTATAAATGTCCTAAAAGTTGTCATCATATATTTTAGGCAGGAAAACCAAAATTCAGCATGGGAGTCAGAAGATGCAGGCTCCAAGGTACAATAACAAAAGATTCACTATCTACAGCAACCCCCCAAAGCCATACAGGAAAATCTCCACGATCTTGCCATGGTATGGCAAGCAGCTAAGCTATAGGAAACTGCCAAAGGTCAGGAATTGGGAGATTTCAAGGAGCACATAGGAGTGATTGCTCCTAAATGCAGGCAGCAACACACATAGGCTTCGGTGGAAGCTGCAGCTCTCCCAGTTCTTTTCACACTCCAAATCCTGCCACAGAGGGAAGGTTCAGATCAGAGCCCGAAGCAAAGCTTTGAGATCCACCTCCTAGTCTGCCAAGTTATTAACACCCAACACTATTTTTAGCAAGTTTGGTCTGGTTTTATTTTGTTTTGTTTTGTTTTCCAGGAAAAGAGAGCTTATACAATCACTCTGTGTCCTCTCTTACCTGCTAGTTCATTTCAAGCAAATTTATCAGAAAGGAAAAGATCTCAAAGATGTTTGTTCCTACACCCTTTTATGGAAATCACTGTTGAGATAAAGGGAAAAGATAATGAGGTTCATATCCCCACTGCTCCAGGGAGGGGAACACAGGCCTTCCTCAGACGGTTATTCTGACAGCTGGCCAAAAAAGACAACACAACTAGACACATCATGTCCTTCTTCACACCTAGGCCCTACTGAACCCTTGGTGGCCCAGCCCTTGCAAAGCCTCTGAGCTTTCCTGGGCTGCAGGACTACGCAGAAGGCAGAGAATAGGAGGAAAATGCTGACTACAGAGGAAACCAAATGAGAAAAAAAAAAAAGAAAAGAAAAAGGGGAGGATAAAAACCACACAGGTAGGAAACCAAAGGGGATGGCAAGCAGAGCATCCAAAGCTGCGCCTGCTGCTCCCTAAAGAAGAGAAAAGAGAAGGGGAAAGCACGAGCTGGCATGGGCAGCTACGGTGGAACACGTGGATATGCAGAAGGAATGAAAGGGATGTGGAAGGGAACAGAGGGTCTCGCATAGGGGATGTGTTAGGGCACAGGGGACAAGAAATCAAGAGGAATCCTGGATTCATTGGTTCAGCTAGTCAGGAAACAGCCTAAAGAATAAATAATTCTCTCTTCCTCCCCAGGGAGGGTTGATGGAGAAAGAGCAGTGCAAAGACCAGTGCAGTAATACTGATACTGGTCGTTATGCAGTCATGTGAAAACACAGAAGGTCAGCATCAGGTCCCCAGCAAATCTCTGCTATCCACAGTGGAGGATTAAGGGAGGCCAACAGACTCACATTGCTTCATTCCTTTTGGCTTGTCATGAGCTGCTTGTCCCTACTGTATTCTCAGGACAGAAGGGTTTTACCAGAGAATTGTTATGTCATAGCATAATTCAGTGGTTAAATCCTGTATTTCAAAACTTCAGAAATTATTTTTTTTCTAGTGTCCTTCTCAGTGGTGGTGTTTTAACAGTGATGCTTAAGATGAGCTCAGAGAAGATCTAAATAAGGATTGCCCTGGAGGCAAGGGCTAGGAGCCAAGCAGGTCTGCAGCATGGGATCCAACTCTTGCTTACCCTCACACCCTGAGCTACTTCTTGCTGATGTCCAGGAGAAACCAGGCTGCTCATAACTACTTCCCAACCCATGCATAAATGTATGGATGCACATGGGTAAAGACCAGGCTTTGAGATGAGATGTAACATCCCACCAACCAGGGATCCCACTGCATTTAAACTCATCATGTCCAAGGGGCTTGAAGCCTTCTGTTGAAAAACAACTTGAAGTGTAGGAAAATCTGACACAACTCTGCCTTTTTGGAGGCTTAGTCTTAAACCAGCCTGTGTGCTGGATCCTGGCAGTATCTCAGTAACTGGAAGATTACAGGGTTGTGAAGAGAAACGAGTTGAGATGGGCAATCGGTGCTGTTGCTCAGTGATGTTGACCAAGGAGCTCTTATCTGCTTTCACTGCTAAGCACATAATGTATTCTGTTTTACTTGATAGCACAGAGGTTAAAGTGGGATCAAAAATCCCTGGGAAGTTAAATTAAGTCCTACCCTGATCATATTTCCTTCCTGCGCTGTGCAAATTCTTCCAAGACCCACACCTTCACTTTTAGTGCACTGCAGGGAGCATCAAGAATGAGCACAGAATTAGGACAAAGTTTGACAAAGACAAGAAATATTATTTTGACAACCAGCTTTCAAACAAATTAAACCTAACCTAAATATCCTGTCTTAGTGAATCCATCTAAGAAAAAATTTTAACTTTTGCTATAAACAGCAGCAAATAGAGGAAGTATCAGCAGCTTTTACAGCACAGGTCTTCCACAATCACGCACTGGAGATGTGTGTGGCTTGCCTCGTCAAAATGTTTGAACGGTGCATTTGCACCCAGAGTTCAGAAAAAAAAAACCCACACCCAAAACCCAAAGAAGGTAAGAATTACAGTATCAGAGCACAGAAGCTTTCACTCTGTGCAGACCTCCTGGGGAAGTCTTTGGCAAATGCAAAACAGCTCTCTATGCTGCCTACTGATTTTTCTTCTCTTTCCGAAGGGGATGCTGTTATTCAAGGGTAAGGGTGCCAGAGCCATGACACAGCTGTTACACAGCACTGTGAGACTGCATCTCACAGCCACCTTGCAGTGGCCAACAAAAGTCAACATAAAGCATATAATAAAAATGTAGCATTTATTAAGATAAATATTCCATAAACTAAATAGTTAACAAAGAGGTTTCTCCTCATGAAAAAACATCCCCAGGTCACGAAGCATACTCCATGGGAGGTTGTCCCACAGCCCAATGGATATTGCTGTCTGAGGTTTCCATGATACCTGGCCTTATTTCCCCTCCAATTTACATCCTGGTATTCATGATTCTAAATATTTTTCCTCCCTCCTCCCTGTCTTTGGCATTTTTTGTTTAAGGTGGGGTTGTTCCTTGTGGCAGCAGCCCAGGTTTATGCCAGATTAAATGCAAACACATCCTCTTGAATTTCCTTCACCAGGTCAACCTCTTTTCTTTTGGCCAACCCCACCTCTTCCTTTGAGCTTCTCCTGGTACATCAGGGAATTTTGACAGACTTACATCTAAATCACCTCTGACAGCAGGGACAAGCCAGACCTTCATAAATTAATGTGAGACTTTGCTGTTAACCTCATTTTGAGAACCACTTAACTGAAGGGTGAACAGAGAAGGGAGGACAAGGATACATCATGCTGAAAAGACTTGCCTGGAAGAAGTGGAGTCAGTACAAAGTGAGCAGTGGGAAACCTTGAACCACTCTGCCACCACTCAGCAGAGGTTTCCAAACAGGCTGAGCCATTCTCAGCAGCCCTGGGTTCTCTCTGTGCTAATTTCTTCCTACTCACCTACTCTAGTCATGGTCTTCTTGCATTCCATAACTTGGCCCCATAACTAGGACTAGATATAAGAAAGAATTTTATAATGAGGGTGGTGAAACACTGTCACAGGTTTCCCAGAGAGGTGGGAAATGCCCCATCCCTGGGCACATTCAAGGTTAGGTAAGAGTGGGCTCTAAGCAATCTGATCTGGTTGAAGATGTCCCTCCTCATTGCAGGGGGGTTGGACGTCTTCAGAGATTCCTGACCACACACTATCCCCATGATACTTTCCAAAGACACATTCATCTTCTCTTACACTGATTGCAGCTGCTTCTGGAAAAAGAAGGATGAACCAGGCTGGTGGTTACAAGAGAGGTTTTGACAATGTTTTCGCAAAAAGTGCAGATTGACTAAAGAGGTTTTGAAGTACAATTTTCAGGACAACAATCCAAACCGCAGTCTTCCCACTCATTTTTGGTCTCCACTGTTTTATAGAAGAGGGAGTGCAGACAAGTCTGTCATTAGGGACAAGTCTGTGGGATTTAGACCTTTGTTCTAATTTCCATTCGGTTTGGGTTTAAAGAGTTCAGAAACAGCAGGTAACTTTTTCTTCTGCTGCTCAGACTGTGCAATGCCATTAACAAAAAAAAGCCTCAGCAGAGCCAGATCTGTTGACAAGACAAATTCTGTAGATTGACTGATGTTTCACTCGCTCATTTTTCATCAGAGACACAGATCATTATCCTGTCAGACTTGATTTTCGCACCATCTGCATCCTGTTAGCGCTCATTCTCCAGGTTCAGCTTCACCCCAGTGTGTTTCACATTGTTCTGCCATCAGTCCTCGAGGATATTTATGTATCCAGAAAAGAAGAGTGAACTTAAGCAAGTTTTTTCTGTCCCCATAGCTTTCCTCCAATGGTGATGTTCCAGTCCTGCTCTCAGGGGGTATCAAAAGCTTTTGCAGAGCAGCTGACAACTTTATACTTTCAAATACCATGAGTACGTTCATGAATTACCCAATGTCTCCAGAGACTGTGGTCTTATGTCACTGTAATAGCTATTCCTCACTATCACAGGAGAAATAAAACCCTGATTCCATGCCCAGAGATAAGTTCCCTCTCTGCTTCCTCTTTGTGAAAAAGTATAAAATCTCTTTCCAAAGATACTGCCACAATTAAAAGAGATCCTCCAGCTTAAAACATACCTTTTAAATAGCACTGCAAATGTTCTGTCCTGTGCTGCCTAAGGACCCCCATGATATTAATTAACTACATTTTATATTTGAAAAAAACCAAAATATAAGGAAAAAAGTTCATAATACTGCTACACACTTTTCTTCGTAGAGGACTTTGTATCTTCACTCTAAAGTAAAAAGGACTCTCAATCACAGTTTCAATGCTCTGGAGGATGATGAAAGCATCTCCTAAGATAATGGTGACTCTTTCTATTAATGAGATCAAAGAGTGAAAATTCCTCTTTCCCTCTTTCAGTGTCTCAGGAAGTTGCAAGCCTTGCTCTGTTACACTTCATTCCTTCCCCCTCCCAAACTTCTGATGAGGCTGAAGGATCTCCCAGGCTTTGAAGTGCAAACACTTCCAAGGCCCATGTTCCTTAGTCCCCTGGGTGACCCTGTCTTTTGCTTGAAGCCACAATTATGTCACTACAGCTGGAACACAACCAGACTGTCCTCCTCATGCCTTCAGCAGCTTGCTCCTTTCACCATGTCAGCACAACTCCTGCTGCAGCTGGCAGTGAAGTGGCTATGTGGATTACCCCTAGTCTGGCCCAAAAGAAGATGTGGATCTACTTACATTTATTCCTGACCCAGATGATTGCACAGATGCATGGACGTCTGTGCAGGTACATGGGTGATGGACAGGAGGAGTGAATAACCAGGGATGGATGGCAGGAGACAGGCTGCAAAGCCATGCATTTCAACCATGGGATCTGAAGCTGCACAACTCTGCAGGAAATCTCCCTTAAGTCTGGGCCACCTTGAGCATCACTGATACATGATTCAAACCGTGTCAGCGTGGGACACTGTCTCCAGGAATATACTTTGGCTTTGACAATGTGAATCCATCTGGGTCCCCTCACAATCGTTCCAGAATGTGTGAAGACAAATGTGTGAGCAGATTTTTTGCTACAAAGCTACAACCACGAGACCCTGAGACACAAACTGTGGAGGAGCATAAGCTGAGAAGCTCCTGAAAAGTAAGCATATTTGCCTACCCTAGTCTTCTCCTCCTCCTGAGGTACCTGCTACTGGCTGCTGCTGCAGACAGGATCGGTGGCTAGAAAGTCTTCTCTTTGGACACTGTTGCTCTTTTGTGCTTATTTAATGTGGTCTGATCACAGAAGACAGAGATTTTGGCCAGGTTCTTATGATAAGTATGACAGAGAAATTTCTTGATACTTTAACCTGTACTTACAGATTATATAATAACCTCTTTTTTATTTTAAAAATACAAAAAAACCCCACAAAATATAAAATGACACTGTATTTTGGCCTGAAAATTTTTATGCTTATTGCGTGACTTTGAATAAACAAATATTGGTAACTCAGCAGAGACCTGAGTCTGGAAAAGAAGATAGAAAAAATGTTATTCAACATAGACACCTTCCAGCAAAAACATCAGAGCTTTTAGGGGGATGGTGCCAGAATTAAAAATGCCATTTTCAATAATTTGATGGTTCCACCTCCCTTCCAGCTGTTCTAAAAACCTGGGTTTTCAGCACACAGGGAAAAGTTTGAGGCCACAGAAAAAGAAAAGCCTCCTTGGAAAACTTAAAGTGGCTCCTGAAGAGAAAGTCAGTAGGAGTCTGGGGAAGGGACAGGAACGTGCTGGAGCACAGGATCTCTGCCTTGCTCCCCAGCAGAAGTGGGGACACTATGGGCACCACAGATGAGCATGACAAGAATTGCATGTTTGCAAGTATTTTTATTTATTATTTTTGTTTCAGTAGTTCTTTTCTACTGTTAAACAGAGAAAACCTGTGTTTTAAGATGGCAGAAGTCTGATCCCATTTGGAGCAGGTAAATCTGCTGGCAGAGAGGATGCTGGAGCCCTCACCTGGGAGGAGAACTTTGGACACCAGCCCCGTAGAAGTGCAGGTAAAAACTCCACCCTTAGGAATTTGTACATAGTGGCCTGGAAGGGTGAAAGAGGCATTGAGCCCTGCAATTATGACAGCAGTATCTGGCAAACAAAATCTGCAGCCATGCGGACACTGATAAATGCATTCTGATGAGAGAAGCCCTGCTGGACCTCATAGGACTATTTTCAGATGCTCTTGTACAAGAGTTGCTTTGTAAGCAAGTTACTCATGCTTTAATCTTTCCAGGCTCAACCTTCAAATATAAAGCCAAGCACTAATGGGGCTGAGAAAGATCTCAACACAGGGAAGAAGTTCATTGTGTCCACAAGTCACTAATTACTGCTGCTGTGGCCACAGAAAGACCGCATAGTATTCTGTAGACTTCCCTCCTCACCATAAGCTGTGCTATACATGCATGTCCATCCATGTTGGAGCACCATGAGGTGTTTTCAAACTGAGATACCTCATCTCCCTCACCTGATCCACTGTATTAAACATGACAATGTTTAATGAAAAGGTAATTGCTGCAGCAAACATTCATCCAGCTCCCCATTGCCTAAAGAGTTGGGCCGGGAGGCACGGCACTCCAGAGGACAGATTTAGAAAGGCTTTGATTCATTGGAGAGTTGAGCCCAAACCAACCGGACAGAGTTCACACCAGGACATGTAGCGAGGAGAAATGCTAAGTGCAATTATGGAGTGGCACGTATCTGGTGGGGTAACTGTGTCAAAGGAAAGTTTCACAGAGAGAAGATGACAAATTGCATTACAGTGACCAGGCCACTCAGATAATGCCAAAAAAGGTGAGGGTATGTTGGGACATCTTAGCAAAAGCTAAAATCTAACTGCTCCAGTCTCTTTGGCACTGCCAGACCTCCACAGTGAAGTGGTGCTCACTCTTCTGTGGTGCATTTCAGAAGAAATGTAGCAAAACAGGAGACTCCAGAGTGGGAATCCTGGACAGAACAGCAAGAACTACAGGCAAGAAAACCATCAGGTTGAAGACGAAAAGGCTACTGTAGAGAGGATGACATTGGCAAAGAACATTTAGGATGACATGGGCAAAGATCATATACTAGGGGAAAACTGCTTTCTACTTATATGAGAGTTAAGTACTGGAATGGGCTGAAGGGCAGCTTTATTGCAGGTTTAAAATAAAACATAATTATATAATGAACAGGATTATATGATAAAGCTTCCTGTGACACCAGAGCAACACTGAATGGCCTGAAGATACTCTCCAGTTCTGGGTCCCTGAAACAACAGTGAAATGTATTTACATGGGGGTCATTTTGTTTTAAAACCTTCTGATACAAATAAAATTAGGTTAGAAGCATCAGCTTCGCAGACTTCCAGTGCAGGTTAGGATAATAAACACGGGAAGAGCTAGAAATTCAAACTTAGATCTGAATTCCTGAGCTCCCCAAACCTGCATGTCCCAATGATTTTAGCAGAAATAACCCTGAACTAAGCGTCTTGCAGGCCAGTTCCTGATGTATATAATATGCTCCAGAAGAGAAAATATATAGTGCAAGACAATTAAGAGTCAGTTTGACCAAAAAAACCCATATGAATGCTGCTCATTTTAATCTCATCACTTTACATAATAGCTCTTTTTTTTTTTTTTCTGCAAAACCACTCTTCTGCTAAAACAATCTTGATTAAAATCAAACCTGAGGCTAGGATGAAACTCACTCTACATCATTAGGGAAACAAACTCCCCACCATAGAAAATTCAGTGTGCTAAGGACCTGATAGGTTTCCTTTGCTGAGGAAGCCATCAGCTGGAATCCAGAATAGTTCCAAGCCCAAGTTCAGCAGCAGAACTGTCAGACTATGAGAACAGATGTTCTTACCACATTGGTAAAATACTGTGGGTTTAAAATATGAGAAAGATATGAGTTACAGGAAGGGGAATTCTCCAACAGCAACAATTGCAGAAAGAAGCCAGTGTATGGAAAGAAAGCCCTTCTTTCCTGGGGATAACATCAGGGATGGAAAATAAAAGAATCAAAACTCCCAAATATTGTTTTAACTTCTTGCAAGGTGAAGGCAGGCTGAAGGCAGTGGCTGCACAGCAGGAATTGTGGCTGTGAATCTCAATTAGCTGAGACCTGGCAGTGTGCTCTTCCCTGCCTGACAGCGCTCACAGCTCAACACCTGGAGACCAGAGTCTGGGCTCTCTTAGCCCTGTTACCTTTTATTCCTGCCCAGAAAAAGTGTCCTCCCCTTGTACAAGGGACAATTCCCTCTTTGCTTTCCCCATACATGCTGAGGAGGAGGGTGGAATATGATCAAAGCTTGACTAGATGAATGGCTTCACCACAGCCCAGCAGATCCAGTGGCTGGGTATCAGGGAACAGAACACAATTACTGAGATAGGCATGTGGCAAAAAGCAATCCTGAGGAGCAGCTCTTGTGAGGAAATTGGTGGCTTTACTACAAATTTTGATGACAAATAGGATGCAAACACATTTGCCAAGGTAATCTTACCTGTAATGCTATTCATTATCTGTCATTACCTGGAATGCTATTAATTATCTGTCTACACAGCCCTTATATCTTGGAGGTCTGCCATATCTTGGAGGTCCCCAATGTGACCTCGAGTCAGTCAGTAGAACTTGCCCCAGTTTCTCCGTCTATCACGCTTCTCTCAGCTGAAGCTGTAGTTAAACCTCATGCTTGTGAAACTTTTAAACCAGTGTTACTCTCTTCCTTTACTTCATATATTTCTATAGCAAAAGCTAAAGTTTTTATCATCTGCCTACTGGTACAGTTCAAGGACACAGAAAATAAAAAGCCTGCAAAGGCAACTGAACCTTACCGTTGAACTTCCAGACAAGAGCTAAAACGTGTTTCAAAATGCTAATGAGGGCTTTATCTAAACATTAATCATTAGAAAGAGTTATGCAGAACAGTGTCTTCCAATGGGGTACACCGTGTTTAATGTTGCATGAATTTACCCAGTAACTGCTCTGAGCAGCGAGGGAGGCACTGGTGCAGAGCATCACCTCCTGCGAAAAGGACCCTTGCGGGGTGGTTTGTGGAAGCGCACACAGAAGTTCAAAATCAGTATAACATATCCCAAATCCAGCAATTACTCCAACGCCAGCACTCGGTGCTCCCGAGACAGCAGATGGGGAGGGCTGCAGCCATGAGTTCAGGGAGGCATTTGGAGCAAAGTTGCACAGACTGTACAGTTCTGTTTGAGAACAAAACCACTCTGTTCGCTGTTTATAGGAAGAAGGCAGAGCTATTCTCGACTCCCCGATCTCCTCATCAAATGTACACACACGAAGCTGCTTGCTGGTCCATCTCTCGATGAGGGATCGAGTTTTAGATGTTTTGGGCCACCCACATAAAGATGGGCTGTCGGTACAAAAGAAACATTCACAGGGAATTAAAACAAGGGGCAAGAACAGCCTCCTGACTCACCGCGGCCTCCTGAAAGCCAAGCCGTACTGCTGGCAAGCCAGGCCAACCGTCGGGGTGTAAACGATGGGCATGAATCTCTCAATGTCGGAGGTCAGCACCCGATAAAAAAGCTTCTCATTCCTGTCTTGTAATGTCATAAGAACAATGTACCTTTAAAGTAAAATGAAATAGGTATCTATCAGTATTTATGGACGTTGGCAGTTTCATACAAAGCAGTAGCTGGCTCACGCAGCTTTCCCTGACACTCCTCAGTTCTACATCATGAGCAGATACGTGGAGCAAACTTTCCCAGAGGACCTCATGGACTCCACCACCCTCACTGACAGCTCACAAAGACTTGGTAGAGGTGGAAGTCAGACCCACGCGTACCTTCAGAATGTCAGAATTTGCATTAGAAACAACTGCAATGGAAAAAGTCAAGAACAGAATTCAGGGCTACCTGGGACAGAGTGGGACACCATTTTTATTATCAGAATTTATTATGCAATCTAGAAGATGAAATATGCATATATGCAAATGTCAATATGCATAATTCTTTCTCTGTCTTTCCTCCAACATTTCTACAAAACCACTCTCCATTCCTGCATATTCAAACCACTAACCATATCCTGCATTCTCAATTACTGATCACTAATGATTAATCAGAACTAAAAGGATGGTTAAATTCTATCTTTGAAAAAAAAAAAAGCCATTAATGTAGAAAATGAAAATGTTAAATCAACTTTGCATTATTAGTGTTGTCCAGTCTTACACCTGCATCACTGGGTTTACATGACTGCTTAGTGACTAAGAATATTTTACATTTCTCCAAAGATTTTTCTTTCTTGAAAATGTTCCGTTGGCTGAGACTGAATTTGTCAAACTGAAGGCAGAAAAATGAAAGACTCAAAAAGTAAGGAGAGATTGGAAATGATTTGCTGTCTCAGAAACTTGTACGAACATAATGACAAACTCCCTTTTGTGCTCAGCACCCAGTTTTGCAGTGTGGCTTCAAAAAGGCATCACACCCTGTCAACAATATAGAATTTGCAAGATCAGCACAGGCATTTGTGGTAGAGAAAAAACAATGCAATTGCTCTACAGGGGATGAGTCCTGCTTCCTCAGTCCCCAGACTGATGGCAGCTGAGAGAGATGGAGAAGCAAACCCTACCATCCATCACACCAGGAATCAGACACCATCTTTCATCAATAACCATGATAAACAATACTGGAACTCAACAAAAGTTCAGGAACAGAATGATTAGTCAATACTCATCATTGCTTCTGGTTTTTTACTTTTTTTCCTACCAGTTGGCAAATTCTTTCTGTTCCTCCATCCAGTATTTTAGTGACTATTGATGAGCATACAGACAGGCACATGCAGCAGGTAAGTTCACTCTACCCCAGTGCTCCAGGGGAAGGAATGCCTTTTTGTTGTGCACCTCTACCCAAATCACAGCAAACTGCCGGGCTCATACCAGAGCTCTCCAGCAATGCAGGGGCAAAAAGAAGCAGTACCACTGCTCTTTTGGGACTGGGATGGCATGTAACTGAGGTGAAAGCAGACAGGCCAGAATAAACACTCCTGGTGCTGGAGAGTATGGACAGTTTGAAAAAGGTGACTCTGAGGGAAACCCGTGATTCTTGAAGCAGGATCCTTTAAAGGGCTTTAAAGAACTGAAAATTAAAAGGGGAGGGGGGCAGGAAATAAGATGCTTTTGACATACCTGTCTAGATCGTTGGATTTGTTTTCAAAGTTTTTCAGCACACGGAGGACTTGAACATCTTGGCTCAAGAAGCAAGGAGGAAGGAGGCCATGAATTCCCAGCTGCAACCTCTCTTCAAGAGTAAAAGCCATTCCCTGGGAAGAAAAGAGGAAGGCACGTTCAAACGGCACAATACACACTACCAGGCAGGATAACCAAGAGGAAAGCAAGCAGCAGCACGCAGCCCCCAAGGCCCTGGAGGCAGTCCTGCCCTGCAGGGACCATGGGGCTTGGACCACCCAGACTCTACAGCTTCTGGATTTGAATTCGGTTGGTGTCTGTAGTGTATACAATTTTATAGTTATATTGTTAGAGTTTCTTTAACTTCATGCTTTTCTTCTGGTACTTAATTAGCTCACACCTACTACCTTCAATGGCCTTCCCGAAAGCCCAGCTCTCACAATCCTTTACAAAGCATGTAACAGGTTTAGAATCATAGAATTCTTTGGAGTGGAAAAGACCCTTAAGATCAAGTGCAACCATCAACCAAACACTAACAAAACCACCACTAAACCATGTCGCTCAGCACCACATCTACATTTCTTTAAAATACCTCCAGGGATGATGACTCAACCACTTCCCTGGGCAGCCTGCTCCAGTGTTTGACAACCTGTTCGGTGAAGACCTTTCTCCTAATATTCATCTTAAACCTCCCCTGGTGCAATTTGAGGCCATTTCCTCTTGCCCTATCACTTGTTACTTGGGAGAAGAGACTGACCCCCACCTCTCTTCACCCTCCTTTCAGGTAGTTGTAGAGAGCAATAAGGTCTCCCCTCAGCCTCCTTTTCTCCAGGCTGAACAACTCCAGCTCCCTCAGCTGTTCCTCTACAATAAGAGTTGTGCTCCAGACCCCTCACCAGCTTTGTTGCCCTCCTCTGGACCTGCTCCAGCACTTCAGTGTCTTTCTTGTAGTAAGGGGCACAAAACCGGACACAGAACTCAAGGTGGGGCCTCACCAATGTTGAGTACAGAGGGACCATCACTTCCCTAGTCCTGCTGGCCACATTGTTTCTAATACAAGCCAAGATGCTGTTGGCCTTCTTGTCCACCTGGGAACACTGTTGGCTCATGTTCAGCCAGCTGTCATTGATGTAGCCTGTCTAGATCCCTCTGTAGAGTTTTCCCACCCTCAAGCAGATCAACACTCCCACCCAACTTGTTATCCTCTGCAAACTTACTGAGGATGCACTTGATCCACTCATCCAGGTCACTGATAAAGATATTGAAGAGAACCAGCCCCAGCACTGACTCCTGGGGAACACCAATTGTGACTGGCCACCAACTTGATTTAACTCTATCCACCACAACTCTTTGGACTTGGCCATTCAGCCAATTTTTTTACCCAGTGAAGTATAGGCCTGTGCAAGCCATGAGGAGCCAGTTTCTACAGGACAATGCTCTGGGAAATGACGTCAAAGGATTTACTCAAGACTAGGTAGACAACATCCACTGCCTTTCCCTCATCCACTAAGCTGGTCGCTTTGTCATAGAAGGAGATCAGGTTAGTAAAGCACAACCTGCCTTTCATAAACCCCTGCTGACTGGGCCTGTTCATCTGGTGCCCTGTATGTGCTGTGTGATGGCACTCAAGATGATCTGCTCTGTAGCCTTCCCCCGCATCAAGATCAGACTGACTGGCCTGCAGTTCCTCAGATCCTCCTTAAGACCCTTCTTATAGATGGGTGTCATTTGCTAACCCCAAGTTGGCAAAGATTTAGGTTTGGATACTGAATAGTACACCCAACTCATCAACTCATCACAGTATACCCAACTCATCAGCTTCCGTTACCTTCTAGTTTTCCACTAGAAAACTAGTTTTCCACCAGAAAGAAGCTTTCCACATTGTGCATTAATAGCACATCAGCAGCGCCGAAGACAGACATGACGTGTAGGATGCCTTCTCAGTGCTAACCTTCTCCCTTTGTTTTTATTCAAGGAGCACATAGAGTGCCATAAATCTAATTAACTGGTTGACACTGGCCCACAACTGAAGCTCAAATGCTAGACTACATGGGATTATCCTGCTCTTATGGGACAATTTAAGCCGCCCTAAGCAGAAGCCTGAGCGTGTCCCACTCTCGTGCATGCAGGGGCTGATGCTCCAGATGTGATCAGCAGCTCCCTGTGCTGGACTCAGCAATGGTAAATGCATTCTGCAGTCTGCGAAGAAGATTATAAAAGGTCTTAGTCCTTAATTAATGGGATTTGTCCTATGCTGATAACAGATTAGACAGCAGGATAGAAGGAAACATTTTCAGAAGTGTCTAAGGAGCTTAAATCGTTATGAAAACTTCACCCATAACTAACCAACTGATTCATATTCTGATGAACAGCTTGCAGTAAAACATTCAAAATCGGTAATTGTTGAACTACGTCTACACAAGCACAGAGACAAATGCTTGAAAAAAAATCTCAATGAGCAGCTTTATGACTACACAGCTTTTAAACTGCTGTTTTCTTCCACGGATTTAGTGTTTCTCTATGACAAATAGCTGTTATTAAAGTTGCACAAGAAAAACTGAGGACACGTCTCGATGAACTGGGTTTTGGCAGCTTTCCTTCGCCTCCTGTTGCTTGTTCCTGTCCCTGTGCCATCCCAGTGGCTGTGCCAGCACCAGCATGTGTGCAGTCACATGGTTAATCAGGGAGAGGAAGTACCTGGATTAAAAATAACCAGGTCATCTGAGCTCAGAGCAGCTCCCCCGGCTGATGATACACCATAGATGGCCCTGCGGACACTGGCCAAGCTGGGCACAGTGGGACACACACGCTGGGACACACAGCAGTGGGAAAGGACCCCTGGAAAAGCTGCTCACTTTTAAGTCGTGCAGATGGTGATGAAAACGTTTGTCAAACTTTCATCGATGTCATGTAGCCTGTAAAAGGATAGAGGGAAGGACTGAAACTGATTCTCCTCATACACAGTGTGACTCTTCTTTTATTACTAAATTGTGCATTAGTGCCAACTAAAGAAATAGTCTTTGTATATTTCAGAAAATATATTCAGTCTCCAAGACGTCCGAGAAGAAAACAATCTGTATCTCACAAGTATTTTCATATATTTTTCTGCTCTGTATCAGGATAGGGCCAAGTATTTTCCAAATCTTTGATGCAAGAACATGGCAGAGTGAAGTCATTCCTCTTCCAGCCAGCAGGCAAGGAGTCAACAGTTGCCCAAGAGGCAGAAGGTCAAGATTTTGCTCAAACCCGAAATGGCATCAAGGTCTCTGCGGTCACTGGTGAATGTTGTACCCAGGATGTGGCTGGTTCTGCTGAAGCGTCTGACATTTCTGACCCAAATTTCCCTCCTGGACCTGAGGAGCCTTCCCTGAAATGAGTTTCATAGTAGAACTGGTATGTTCCCACAAGATAAAAGTTTGATTTTTTGTGAAACCTCGTTTTTTAATTTAAAAAACCCAAGACAGTCTCATCAGAAAACTTGCAACTATTTGTATTCTCCAGACCAGAGACCTCCAAAATACGAGACTAAGATCAACACTGGACATCATCTTTGTGTCGGTATTTGGCTCTACACTGACAATATTGTATCACGACAGGGAAAATACAGCTACTGCAAATGCCAAAGTTTATCTGCAATGAATGGAAAAAAAGCAAAAAAAGCAACAATTTCAAACTATTTACTTCCTGCACCCTTTGAACTATGGAGAATAGATAAAAAGAGACAGAAATGTTTGGCATTAAAGACTCCACTTGCTTGTCTAAGGAGAGTCATGTCACAGGCTGGCCACAGACCCGACCCTTGCTCATCCCCTGGAACAGAAATAAAGCTCAGCAAAAAAAGTGAACCAGTGGCAGTTCCTCTTCTAAAAGAGATAGAAAGGCAGAAATGCAGTATCCGAGACATTGCTGCCCCCAACCACTAAAAATCTTCTTGTGGTATTTTTTCAATAGGAAAACATGGTCTTTCAGTTATTTTCCACCCACTAAAATAGCAAAAAGTTTCAGTATTTCATCAAATTATCACACACCTGATACAAGAAAGAATTTCTGTATTTCAGCTCATTTCTATTCAAAATAATACCATAACTCCTTACAGAAACAGCCACCTGCATGCCCATTAGTATCTCCCTTTTTTAATTCCAGTGGTTTGGGTTCTACCTGGATGCCATCTCCAGCAGCCCAGCATGGCCAGGAGCATCCAGCTTCTCCTTACCCAGGGGCAGGGGGAGAGCTGCGATGGAATTACAGCTGCCATCAAGGTAATTGGACATTGCTTGCATTTGGACACTTGCCCTTCAGCCCTGCTGGGTTGTTTGGGGTTTTTTTTTTTCGCTTTTAGGAGGAACTCACCAGGCTGAAAAGTGCTCAGCAGTGTGCTGGGAAACCTCTTGAAGTGCTATTGGGAATAAATCATAGAATCATAGAATGATTAGAGTTGGAAGAGACCCTGGAGATCATCAGCTCCAACCCCTCCTGCCATGGGCAGGGACACCTCCCACTAGAGCAGGTTGCTCAAAGCCCCATCCAGCCTGGCCTGGAACACCTCCAGGGATGGGGCAAATGTAATGTAATAATTAATAAGATTGAACAGAGTCAAAAGAGAGCACAAGGTTGTAGAGTGGTTTATCCGTGTAATTTGGGCTGCGAGCAATTCTGCTCGACGCTTAATTTGTGGCTGGTTTTTAGGTCTGCAGAGTGCCAGGAGCCCAGTCTCCAGTCCCAATTCACTATTTCAAGGCACAGCAAAGGCAAGACTCTGAAGTTGAATTTTAAGCAATTTGGAGGTCTGTGCGCGTGAATGCACGGGTTTGGGATTGCAAAAGCAGATTAAATGCTTTAACCCCACCCCCAGTTGTGCTGTTAACAGTCTGAGGGTAAGCACACATAACACCTGCCATACAACACCCCCGTCTGAATGAGCTGTACCAGCACAAGCACCCCCAGGCTGCAGCAACTGCAACCACGGGTGATGAGGAAGCGGCCCCCTTCCCAACCAGTTCAATCTCCAAACCACTTTCAAGTGGAGCTGGTCCATCACTCAGCGGCTCTGAGGTGGGGTCAGGAGTGGAGGAGAAATTGCCTGCCCTGACTTGCTGCTTTCTGAAGTTTCTCAGAAGGTCTCGGAGTAGGACCCCTGGATGAAGCGGTTATATTCACTGAAACAGCACAGCGTGAAATGAATTTGGAAACACACTCTGCCCCAGATCAAAAGCTGGAATTCACTGAGGTATTGCTATGTTTAAGATTAAAGCTTTTAGGGTTGGATTTTTTTCTTTATTTTTTCTTTATTTTTTTTTTTAAACTGCCTGAAAGCCATATTGTACTACTCTTTTTCTGGTCATGAAAGGTCTAATGATTAGATGGTGAGCCCCAGCCCTGCAGAGCTGAAGCCAGGTGCTCCGATTCATTTCTAAATGTGTGGGAAATGAGTTGGCATGGAGAGGGCAGATGCTATGTCACTACCCAAAAACAAAGGCAAAAAATATCAGCTGCCCACAGGGCTTCAGGCATTGCAGGGGCTAAGCCAGGGGTTTTGTTCTGAAAAAGGCTTGCTGCAAAGAACCTCAAATGCTTCTGGTTTCCTATCCCTGACAGCACCGAGCCTCTTGTGTGGCAGCTCCTTCTTTGCAGCCTGAGACCATAAAAGCCACTTATTTCTGAAACTGAGGGCGAAGCCAATTCACAGATAAGGATTACTTTTACCAGTGCAGTGAGAAGGGGGTGTTTGACTCAGGGATGAACACAAGCAGGAGGGATGCTACCATGGTTTCGCCTTATAATTTACTAATTATAGCTTATACTTCTGTAGGTGGGAACAAAGTCACAAACTGATATTCCCTAGGGTATCAGGAAACTGTTGTTAAGGCAATGGGAGCTTAATCAAGAGCTGACTGATTATCTAGTGCAGAACACGCAGAGTCTGCTGCAGTTCAGACCACCTCCAGCTGCTCAGCATCTTTCTGAAGCAAACTCTTGGCTTACTGCAATTTTTTCATATCCCCATGCTCCAGAGCGCAGCTTGTAGCCAGGGAGGGCTGTGGGGTGGCCTGGATGGACACAGCGAGGGGTTTTATGCAGTTTGTACAGTCCCAGGCCGTTGCCCTCTGTGATGCTGGGACTCAGGCTGTGGTTCTCAGGCAGCCTGTGGGACCACAGCCCCTAATCCCCACCACCGAGCACTGGCTTGGCAGTCACTGAGCTGAGTAAACAAGGATCAGTGAACGTCTCCCAACCCTTTGGAAACAGTCCCAGGAACAGGGAACTTTCTACTCTGATAAGAGCAGAGTGCTGGAAGGGGACAGGGAAAATAACAGACACGCAGGGAACACCACTGCGGGCTGCAAGAGCAGGCACAGCCAATCCACTTCTCCTTTATAATTAGTATATTAACAGCCGTGCTAGGGGAGTCCTAATACTCAGGCAACTTTATAAGCTTATTCCATAGAGATTTTTCTGTAATGTGTTTTCCCTAGATATTTGCACCTCCAATTTTACAGCTGGGATGAACTTTGACTATCTCCAAGCAGAAGGGGGAGATAAGGGGTCAGCACCAGAAGCTGAACTAATCCCCACTGAGACTGCACGCGGGGGCTGGGGAGCAGAGAGCAGCGGCAGAAAACATTCATTTTCTACACTCTGAATGAGTTTTCTACAAAGGTCTGATCCTACTGTGGCCTCCTCAGCTCCAGATGACTTGATAACCCTCTTCATAGTGCTCCTATGAAGAGCACTTCATAGGAAGTTACCCAAGCTACCCAAGCTTCTCTTGCTGGCAGGGAGAGACAGCCACAGGCCCTGTCCTGCCCCACATCCCGACCTGGAAACGTTGCATGGAAAATACTATTTGCATAAAAAGAGGGAAGGAGTCACATTGGAGGGGTGATCCTTTAATTACTCATTTTGAATGTCTTGTAGCTTCTTACTGCCTTTAATTTGTATATGTGTGTGCTCTTAAACTCGTAAAAAACCCAAATCCATGATGCCTGGGGGTACGGGGAAGACATTGTTCAGCGTGTCTTCTCTGAGACCTGGAGAGAATTCCCCTCTGTGCCTTCTCAGCAGTTATTGCTGGGCAAACCTTTTGCTGACCGTGATTTACAAATTCTTCTCACAGTGTCTAAGTCTCCTTCTGGGTTCAAAGCCACTCGCTGAAAAAACCCCACACTCTTGGCCATTCCCCTTTGTTACAAAGTGATATAATCGTGGATTTCTAATCCTTTCATATCCTTGCTCCTTCCTCTCCCACAGAGCCTGGGAATGCTAAAAAAAGCTCCAAGACAAAAATAATTAAGCAACTCAACTTCATGTTTGTTTCAGTTCCTGGAGAACCATCTTTAATGAGGTCCACTAATTCAATTACAACAGAAGTTGTCTCTACTATTAATGAGGCTTTACCAGTAACTGTTTTGTGCAAGTAACTTCCTTTCACTGGATTAGAGGGACATATTTCCCTTATTTTTCATGTTTTTACCTTGCCTTACAAGAATTACTTTTGATTTACACCATCGTAAGAGTGAGCAGAACTGGAACATGACAAAGTCCCTGTGCTAGAATACTTAACAACTGAGGACCTGATCCTGCATGGTGTATCTCACAGAAGTATGTGCATGCTCTCCTGATGAGGACATCCCTGATGGGCATGTGACGGGCAAGATGTGGCAGAGTCACAGGCAAGAAGAAGCAAAGCCATGCTGTTGCTGTTCCCACACGTTACAGGAGGTTTACTTCAATAAATAAAACTCATAAGACAAATGTCTCCAAGGTTTTATTCATTAATCCATAGGAAGAACTTCAGTGGTAAGCTCGAGCCCTGCGCTGTGATTTCAGACCACAGGGGCACAACTTCATTTAGCAGAGAACTAATTACTATTTCCCACAGTTTGCCAGCCTCCAGGGCAGCAATCTTTCCTCCATAGAAAAAAAAAATAATAAATCCGTATGCTAGAAATTACATGTGTTTTGTCTGCAAAGAAGATTCTGGTGTATTGAGAAAACCAGATTTTTAAAGCTAAGCTAGACAAACTTCCCCAAAGAAGAGTTGGTTTGGCAGGCTGGTTTTGTGAAGGATCTGTGAACTCTGCAGAGAGTTAAAGATAGCATCAGTGCTCCATTGATAGGAAAGGTGGAGAGAGATAGACAATTAATGCCAAGGAAGGGTTGATAAGATACAGCTGTTTTTTAAAGAAACTCAAATTTTGGGCCAAATGCAATGCCTTATTTCCTCCCACAAAAGCAACATTAAGATCCTCATGGAGTTCCAGCCAAGGTAATGGGAATACTTTGGCTTTGGTGAAAAATAGATTAGGCTGACATTTCTTTTGATTTTGACTAGATTCACAAATGTCCTTCCATGCATGAAGTGGCCAAATACAAACTTTGGCGTTTTTCAGTAAAGAAGAAGAGGAAAATCACTTCATGGGGAATAGGAGTGCCAGGCTACAGAAAAACTTGTTGTAATGGGGAAAAAAATGGAGAAATCCTGAGAAATTATTAGGTGCAATAGAGCAGCACGGAGTCCCAAATGGGGTGGGAAACACGATGCATCCATACAGGCAAACAACAGAATAAAAGACTCTTCATGCCTGGATGAGTCTAAACCAAGAAGCACTCACTGGTTGCCTCTTCATGTAGAACAAAATACTTGATAGAGAAGGGAGGCCTGATGGAGCAAGCAGTAATGAGGACATCAGGTTTTGTGCCACAGCCGAGCACATGGACAGATTCCTGAGTTGAACCCCAAACTCTCAGCCCCCCTATCAAAAATAGCCCAAGACTAGGTTGGATGGGGCTTTGAGCAACCTGGTCTAGTGGGAGGTGTTTCTGCCCATGGCAGGGGGGCTAGAACGATTGTTTTTAATGTCCCTTCCAACTCTAACCATTCTATCATTTTATGATTATATGATCTTGGCACACAGACCCCAGTGGATTAGCCCTCCTGACTACCAAGAAAATGAAGGCACCCTGGTGTCTCCTCTACGTGATTCCCAGGCTCCCTGTGCAATTCCTGCCACTGTTACACCTTTTTATGCCAATCAGCAAGTGAAATGAGCTGGTCTGGGATATAAATGAGAAGCTCGTAGATCACATGGCTATCTCAGCTGTGGGGGAGGCCGTTCTTTCACCTTGTAGGCAGAGGGAGCAAGGGAAAATCAGTTTCTGCAGAGGTTTGCCAAGCACAAACCCTAGTATTTCTGTCAGATTAGGGCAGTTTCTATGATGCTGCAGACATACACTTCACCCAAATATGATGGTTTTCCTAGACAGGAAGAATTCAACATAAATTACAATGCTTGCATTCCTAAGTCTATGAAAACCAGCCCTCATTCTCAATTCGAACAAGCAAGTATGTCTGAGAAGAAAGATTAAGGCAATTTTAAGGTTTAAATGTGTTCCAAAATATTAAGAGAATACAGTTTTAAAAGCCATCTTTACAGCGTCTAGAAACCTCTCCCATTGTGCAGGCAGCTGGTCATGTGAACTGTGGTTGCATATAATTTGGGTTCAGTGCTATAGACAGCACTGATTTCCTTTTGAGGTTCCAGCAAATTACATAAAAGGAGGCTTGTGCACTCACTGCTCGCACGCAAACTGCATCGTGCTGTGGGTTTTGGAGGATGGGAGTCTCTCTGCAATTTGTATCTCATTTGCTATCGACACTCCAGGACTGTCGATAAAGGAGGTTGCTCCGAATGGAGGTTGGGACTGGGTTACAGCTCATGGATGATTGCTGATGGGTGTATTTGGTTGAACACCACACCACTGCAAAATACTGCCTAAGCCATAGAACTAGCTGTTTCACAGAAGATTGCTTGGATGAAAGCTTAATCTGAATGAACCCAAGAGCAGCTTTGTTACTGGCTTTACCAGAGATGATTTCTCCACTGTACCATTCATTCATACGTCCCTTTGTGCTTTTTCTGTCAAAGCTCTGTAGAAAGGAACCATCAGCAGCAGCTTCTTGAGCAGTACCAGATGCTCTCTGCTCATTCCCATCTAATCCAGGAAAAGCATGCTTGGCTTCTGAACCACAGTTCTGATAGCTGTTTGATGAGATGTAACATATGCCTGCTTCAGAGCACCACACACCACTTGAGATGCTTACAAAACATTCAGATACCCCCTCAGATGAAAGATTCTAGAGAAAGGCAATGTTTTCCTTTAGAAAGTAGAAGTATGAGAAAGAAAGAAGGCACTAAATAAGAAATCTGTCATCTCAGTAAAACAAATGCACTAGAGAAAACACCACTAATTTCTCTTCCAATACAATCACCTCTTGAAGACAACCAAATATACAGGTAAACATGGAGCATCCCGCAGGAAATCTGTGTCAGCCCCTATTTCCCATTCGAGTAATTCCCACTGCTTTGGTTTGTCCTTCACTGCTTCTGCACTCTGTCTCCACTGCAAAGTGGTTGATGGACTTCACTGGACCTCAACCCATGAAACTTATGCTGGGGCTCAATGAGAAACTGCAGCTATCGTGATTGTCGTGGCTTTAGCCGAAATCACTGCAACGGAACTGACAGATGGCCTTTCCCACCCCCCCCAAACGAGAGGAGAAGAAGAGATAAGGAGATACAAAAGTTTAGAATAAACTGAACTACTTTAATGAAGAATTAATATTAAAATAAAAAGAAG
>BJBW01018987.1:0-10721 GCA_004320125.1 Scolopax mira | reverse complement strand
TCACCAGCAGGCACAGGGGAAAGTCCCAGGCTGGACTTGGTGATGGACAGGTGCTGGATTCTGGATCTGGAGTCACGAACGCTCGGATCGTGATCAAAAGCAGATGAACAGACAGGGTCCTCCTTGAATGTCGGCCATTGAAGGAAGAGGGTTGACCCTTTGATCCCTCAGCTTTTATACTGAGCATGATGTGGTGATGGTGGGGGGTGGAGGGATGGGCCATCTGTCATTCTGGTTGGTCAGTTCGGTCAAAATCATGACAAAAAGCCAATTGGATGCAGTCCTGGGTAATCTGCTTACAACCAAGTAGGCAGTTGAACTATGTGATACTCAGAGGAGCCATTCTGTCATCCTGGGAGTTGACGATTAGCTGTCAGCACCCAAATATAAAAGTGAGGAGAGAAGGCTTTGCAGTACCTTATCTCAGTGTGGAGCACAGTCAGAACTGCTTTCTGATAGTCTCAGAGGTATGATGACGTTTACCATACACAAAATAGAATAAAAAACAACATAAAGAAGAACTAAAAATTCAGAGCACTTCCTGGTGTAGAATATTCTCTGTTAAAATCTCTGTACTACAGTGACTGCACTTCAGATTCTGTTTAGTCTTTTATTTATGTATTTGTAAGATTGAATTATGGTAACTGTATGAGTAATATCTAAAAGAGAAAACAAATGAAACCAAGCAAAAATGAGAAGGGCTAGTTACTATGAAATAAGCTTTTTTTTTCTAAGTGTTCTGTGATTGTTAATCATTCAAATGACACATTTCAAATAGACTAGGCTAGTGAATCTATTGCAATAAATTATTTCTTTTTGGTTATGATATTTTCATTGTAATGTCAGTGAGAGTCAAGTGAAATAGACACCTTACTGATGTATAATGTGCTGTATAATTCTGATAATGTCTTTTTAAGAGCCTGAATGAGTTGAATTTAATGTTTCTGAAAATTGCAATGAATCTTTACAAGTCACTTAACATCTTGCTTTTTGTGAATTCCTTCAGAAAAAGAAAGATTCTTGCAAACAAGGAATTTTTTTCAGGTTTTGGGGAAGGGAAATATTGCACATTTAAGTAATTATGCAATTCATTTATCAACTTTATTAAACTATTTCTTTCTCATTGTTTTCCCATTTAGCCTAAATAACCTCAATGGGGTCCTAAGTCACCTAGAAAGACTCCTTGGTATGTGTTATTTGGTCATGACTCTTTTTGAATAATGCATTCATTACTTCCTAAAATACCTGTTTTCTTGCTTGCAGTACTTGGATGGAATTCTTTCCGTGACCAGTAACATTGGATTGATGCTGCAGTCAAGTCAGCAGAATGTGAAGGCATAAGAAACATAGGCCAAAATTTGTTTATCACTCTATGCGTATCTTTCCCACATGTAAAATGAAAATGATTTTCACTTTCTCAACACTTCAATGATGGCTTTAAATTATCCATTCTTGTGGACAAAAATAGTTCTCCACAAAATATGCCTCTGGTACACATTCAGATTTGACTTATATAATTTGTAATTTGATTTGCATACCTTTTTATTTTCCTTATAGTTGCACAGTAATAATATCAGATCAAAAAGTCAAAAACCATATGATTCTCTTGATGAAATTTTTTTAAGGTATTTAGCAGACTAAAGATGTAGACTAGCACATCTGAAGGCACTTCTGGATGCCTAAATTATGATGTACCTACATTTGTTATGAAAATTAATTTTATTTTAAATTGGGACTGCTACTCAAATCCCATTTTCACAAGTGACAATGGGAAGTAGGAATTAATTTCTGTGTTAAAGTGTAAGTTATTATGATCAGCAAACCCACACAATAGTATCAAGCTAGGGAACTCATGTCTTCAGAGTTGGTAAAAATGGAAATATTGTTTTGTCAGACCTGTTTTCTGTTTGACAGAAAAACACTTTGCTCCAAGTCTGTGGTCAAGTACTTAATCTTTTTCCAATACTTTTTTTGTAAACAGCAAATATCAACAAACTAAACATATTTGCTTGCATTTGCACTGTGTAGTTTCACATCCTTTGGGTAGAGCTTTTGGTGACTATTTTGAGCCTGGTGATTTTAGACCTCTAGAGCCATATGCATCATGAGTGATTTGGTGGGCCTTTTAGGTGCAGAAGGTAGAAGACAGAGGAAGGTAGGAAGCAGGAAAGTAAAATAATCCTTTCTTCTTAAATGGACAGTTGCCAAGGATATATTGAATAACCAGAATAACCCAACTGTTGTTGAGTGAAAATAAGCTAATTGCAGCTACTGCAGTCAGACCTCTTGTAGTCTTGTAATGCATCTCCACGTGCCAGCAGTTTGTGCTTTTAAGCACAAAGATTTGTCAACAAGATTTGTCAGAAGAGGTACCTATTTTTAGCAACTGAAATGTCAGAAGGACTAATAAAATTACAGTCTTTGAACTTCATTTGATGTGATGATTGTTCCCTCAAAACTGCTGAAGCAGTTTCCATTTTTATGAACACGGTGTCACACTGTCATACCCCAGTGCTTGGCAGGAATATAGAAGTTATTTGGAAAAATAGAGAAGAAAAAGTATTCTACAGAAAGCCCCAAATTTCTGGCATTTTTTTGTTTTGCTGCAGGGCTTTCAGCAGCTTATGGGGAAAATACAGAAACTGATTTTCATTTATGTTTCATTAATCTAACTAGAATACATAGTCTACTTTAAATTACTGTCATTACAATGCTAAGTTTAGCATCTTTTTAAGTATCGTTAGGAGAGTAAGACTGTGGATACACTTATTTGGTGAATAACTGCTAATGTGTGCAGACTATAAGTCACAGGTGATTATTCAGCACTGAAGTCATTACTTCTTTTCAGGGTGAGCATAAAGTAATTTAAATCAGGAAACTATAATTTTGTGAAGGCCCAGTGTTGTGTCCTTTGCACATACAAAGGGAGGATATCAGGTAGATTTACTGAAGCTAAATAGATTAACACATCTAACAGATTCAGTGTGAAAAAATGGATTAGGACCTGGTGGTATTCTACAGGGTATGATTAACTCTAATGTATTTCTTTTAAGGAAAGATTATACTATATTTTCTGTCATATTCTTTCTGATTTTGCAGTTAAATGTATCTCGGGAACCCTCAGATTTCTGGTAGACTCGTTTCTGTCACAGCTAGAGATCAAAAGTTATTAAAAACTCAGTAAAGTAAAATGCTATGTATTACACAAATATAAGCACTTGGGAGAAATAGACAAAAGAATCAGAAGACAAGGTCTGTAGCCACTCTAAAACTTCAACTAACTGAAAAGATGGCTACCACTATCTAGAGAGCCTTATCACACAGGGACTACGTGACGCTGACACAGGACTCTACAAACAGCACAAAATCAGTTTCAACATTTAAACCTGCTGCACAGTGGAATGTGTGCATCTTAAAGACTCCAAAGGAAAAATAGGAATGAGTGAACGGGTGGCTTTGATTTTTGAATGCAAGACTTCTTATTGTCTTATATTGTCTTAATAGCTGAATAACATGCTCCAGTCCTTGGGTGTTGTACTATAGCATACAGGAAACCACATGTTTTTAATTCTTTGTAAAACATGTACCTGCATTTGCCCAAGTGCAAAAAAAAAGTCTTGAATCTGCTGGAAAACCAACAAATCAGCTATTTTAAACTGTTAATTAGTTTTCACCTGTTCTGAAAACCTGAATCTTTACATTTTGGCATTCTTGAAGCTTGCTGTTTCATTCAGTAAATAAATTCATTTCTACCTGGGGTAGCACCATTATTTTTCTTTTTAAATAACTTCAATTCATCTTAATAGAAATCTGTTACATCTTTTACTGGCAGAGGTTAAAGTAGTGCTGTCAGAGCTAGGGTTGCAAGATTGGTTAGTATGTGGTGGACAGCTTGTCCATAGCCATTTTCTGTGGCACACAGCCCTGGTCAAAATGAATCAGAGACCTAATGACTTTATCCAAAGACCACCTAGAAAACAGCAGTAACTCAAAATCCTTCACCAATACAAAGACCGTCCTTCGAGAAGAATTTTAGTTCACTTCTCACTCATCTTCTCTGGTGTAAACCAGATCTATAGCTCGTGTTAACCAATATAGCTGCACTGACTTAAAAATAAAGATAGGCTGAAGAAAAAACTTCTGATATTATGTATTGTGCATCAGATATTTGTGTAAGAGCTGGCTTGGCACCAGTAATTCAGTTTTGACTCTCAGATGATAACAACTTCTAATGATACTGACTTGGCCTTCAGCCAGAGTTCACAGGCTAAAAATGTAGATACCACAACAGATTGCCTCACTATGTTTCTTGAGCTTTAGTATGCTTTTTCTTGACCAAAAGACTTTTTCAATAAGTCAAAATGAATCATATTCATAGAATTCAAGCTTTAAAATAGCCACAATATAATCCCCCCTAGGAAAAGAGCAGGACTCACAATCTACCTGGCTTCCTAAGTGGCTTGCATGCCTCCTCCCTGTACCTGTACACTAAAAATAAGTATGACGTCAAGCAAATGCCTCAATGTTCAGGGGATGACTCTCCTGTGTTACTTTGGATACTTTTACTCTTTCTGAAATAACAGCTTGCTTCTTCAGGAATATGGAAATTTATTTAAGGATTTAGATGTTTTTAACCATATAATAAGTATCTATATAATTCAGCAATAACAATCTCTTGAATTCTTTGCTTTCAAGGACTACCTACACATACTAGTCTTGCTTCTGCTGTCACCTGTCAAATAAACTAATTTTCACATTTCAGACACTGTCCAAAGACAAAAATGGGCTTGTGCCATGACAGTAGTGTACCCATACAATGCAATTCGTTCCTTCAGGAATTAACTTGGGGTAAAGGCAAACCTGGAAAAAGAGCAAAGGTAGGTAAGAAGAAGTCAGATGATATATTTCTGCATTTTTGTTTTATATTTACAATAGTTGGGCATTTGGAACAGTTTGTTTAATAGTTTAGATATTATCTTTGCATCCAGCTTTAAGGAAACCTGAGGAAGAAGAATGTTAGGCACCAATACAGGTTAGGCATGGATGGGCTGGAGAAAAGTTCTGAAGAGAAAGATCTGGGGGTCCTGGTAGACAGCAAAATGACAATGAGCAAGCAGTGTGCTCTTCTGGACAGGAAGGCCAATGGAATCTTGGACTACATAGGGAAGAGCATGGTTAGTAGATCGAGGGAAGTCATTCTCCCCCTCTACTTGGCACTGGTGAGGCGACAACTGGAATCCTGCATCCAGTTCTGGGCTCCCCAGTTCAAGAGGGACAGGGAGCTGCTGGAGAGAGTCCAGCAAAGGGCAACAAAGATGATTCAAGGACTGGAATATCTCCCTTATGAAGAAAGGCTGAGAGAGCTGGGACTCTTTAGCCTGGAGAAGAGAAGGCTGAGGGGAAATCTTATTAATGCCTATAAGTATCTAAAGGGTGGGTTGAAGGAGGAGGGAGACAAACTCTTTTCAGTGGTTGCCAGTGAGAAGACGAGTGGCAATGGACTCAAGCTGGAACATAGGAAGTTCCACTCAAATATGAGAAAAAACTGCTTCACAGTGAGGGAGACAGATCCCTGGAACAGGCTGCCCAGGGAGGTCATGGAGTCCCCTTCTTTGGAGATTTTCAAGACCCACCTGGATGTTGTCCTGAGTGACATTCTCCAGCTATGGTCAATCCTGCTTCGGTGGGGGAGTTGGACTAGATGATCTCTATGGTCCCTTCCAACTCTAAAAATTCGGTGAAATTCAGTGAAATATTTTTTTTTAACTTAGTGTAAGCCATGATTCATGCAAAGTTGGAAGACAATGTATATAAATGTCTTTGTATTATGGGTTTTTTTCTCACCTTTCCTCCCTAGGTTTTATTTTCAATTTTCTCTCTGCATACAAATATAATAGAGTAATTAATCATATGATATTTTGGATTTGACAGGTTTAGCCTCTTGAATACATTTATATCATCAGCCAGAGCTTCTTTATGCCACATCCTTCAGCTTGCTATATCTAGCTCAGTAATTCTTAATACCTTCTACTATTCACCTCAGACAGCATTATAGAGCCACTAGGGAATGATTATCTATTTGGGAAATCAATAAACTGAAGCTCTATTAATAATAGACATTATAAGGGATATGCCAAAATGACTGTCATGTTGGTCTGTCTGAAAGCTGTCTTAACATAGAGAAAGCTGTCAGAAACCCATTAGAAGTAAATCATTCTGGCACCATTCTGCTTTTTTAATGGTGGGTGTCAGCACCTCAATATTTCCCTATGCTAATAGATTGGGGAGGGCCAGGGGAGCGGAGGGAATAAAGTTCACCATCACCAGCAAGAAACTTTCATAGCTTGAGTTTTGGTGTGACATAAAATGAAAGCAACAGTCCAACTTATTATCTCCTGCCCCAGGGTTACTGTTACAGACTACTGATTCAAACACACTTATTTGAGAGGCATTTGGAAGCTTGTCTACTTAGTTGCAGTGAGGGACTCTTGAAGAGATTCATATCAGAATAAAATTGAAAATTACTGAAAGAAATCACAGCAATTTAAATTAATTCTTATCTCTGGATGTTGTGTATTTGCTCACAAAACATGATAGTAGAGGATCATATTGCATCTTGGGTAAGAGAAGCAGTCTCTATCTGACCTTAGTATCTGTATAAACTGATTTGAAAAAAACAGCTCCTCACAATCTACATCTCCATCATCCATTTTGTGGGATGGCACAATTGAAGCATTATGACTCTCACAGCTGCAATCAAGGGTGTGGAATTTTTGAAACTAGCACTTAACAAGCAATCTAGGTTGCCCTTTATAATGAGTAGTATAGGTAAAGAGGAATGGAAGGAAATTAATTGTAATATTTCCAGGCATTCTTGGGACTGTTCATTCACAGCAGGTGCCTGTAGCTTTTCAGATTTGCACTGTTCTTTTTTTTTCATTGGGTTTTAAGTCTGAGTGATATCCCGTAATCCTGGTGGAAGATATCCTGTCAGTCAGCAGGATCTGTTTGTTTAGCTTATTCTCAGACAGAGCATGAGCAGGGAAAAAAACATTGTCATTCAGGCCTGTTCTGTAGGTAACAGAAACACATGCGTTACTGTATAAAGCAGATACTGAATATCTGCTCTCCATTCCTGTGGGAGAAAGATAGCCCTCTATAGGCCCTTCCAAGGGAGAAAGAGGTGGATACAACTTACCGCGTATAACCACCCACATTTGGAGATCTGTTTTGCTAGATAGATGTGTCTGCAGGTCACTGTCCATAAGACTTCATAATGTGAAGAGAGAAGACAAAGGTAGTTCAAATTTGTGCCTAAAAGTCTCAAGTAACGGTGCATCCCATAACTCGAGCCACTGTGCTGTCATGAGCCCACATTTGTTTCAAATTATACATGGAGGTTTTAAGGACTGGGAACAGTTTATAAGGAACTTATTTGAAGATCTGAATGAACATGAGGTTTCAAATACTGTTTGGGGTTTAGAGGCTCTAGTAGGTTTTGGATTAAATGCAAAAATTAGTTTGTTTCTACTGTAAAATTTTGTGCAAAATTAACTGCTTTTACACTTCTAGAAGTAGACAAATGACAGCTTCATTGATTACTTGCTATGAAATGCAAGAGGTGCTAGAAGCCTGGAATCAGTGAGACACAACACAATTGAAACAAAGGAAAGAATGAAACACCGGTGTATGTGCAGAAAACATAAAAGTTCGCATAGCAATTAGCAATCATAGATGCTAGTGAATCATCAACTGCAATAGTGAAAATATAACTCAAGTTCAGAAAAACATTTTGATAAGTCATTCTGTTAAATGTGGACTTCTAGGGTGTTCAGCCTGTAAAGTTTTTTGCTCTGCTCCCTAGGTGTTATCTTCTGTCTCTCTGTTGCAGTACTGATGAGCAACACTTTCCAATTTGGATGTTGTGCTTTCTCTCCAGTTTTGAAGTTGACATGTTAAACATGGTCTATTGCCTCGGAAGATAGACATGCATGTATTCTCAACTCCTGAAGTAGAAAAAACCTGTGTAATATTTTACAAAAGCAGAACAAATTTGTCTCTTGTTGAAAAGAGATGCAGGAATAGGGATGAGGAAAAAATATGCAAGCTTACTTTTTGCATTCATATCTACCCTCCTCTGACTCACATTTATGTGCTTTCCCTCAGCAGCAATAAATAATGCATTCTAGGATACTACAAAAGGAATTCTGTTTCTGGCAATGAGGATTTCCCCACAGCACATCCAAACACCCCAGGGCATAGCTGGGAAAGGTAGAACAAAAGCCAATCTGGTAGATTCTAGGTGCAAGAAAGCTGTAGCCTTAGATTTGAAAACTTAAAGAATATGTGAGGAGACATGTCAGGAGTTATATAATGGTATTTTCCATCAGGAAACAGATTTTGTTCTTATGCTGAGAGGCATATCTTACTTTGTACAGAACTCCTTTAGGTATGAATGGGAGTCCTCAAAGTAAAATATGGCTGAGCTGAAATAAGAGAGCACATCTTGTTATACACAACTTGGAACCTTGAGAAAATCTGTTTTGAGTTGCTCCCTTTGTTACTTAAAAAAAAGGTAGAATTATCATAGTACTACTGCCCTTTAAAGTTTTGTTGCAGAAAACAAAGCAGCGCTATGCACCGCTTAGGAATGTTAACCCAGCTCTACTCCCAGGAGAAAGGTGCTGCTGGTAACATTTAGGCTTCAGTCTATAAGGAAATATCAGTCTTTGCAGAGGTAGAAAGTAAAAATGATTGAAAGTGGAAAAAAGCAAAAAGAAAGAATATGAGCATCCTCAAAGAAGAACACAATAAAAAGAAAAAATGGACATGATGAATGAGAGGTAAAGTAAGGCTGGACAGTAATGACTAGAATGGCAAGTAGGCTGGACTTAGTGGGGTGTGAGCACTTGCATGTGTCTGTTTGTGGACATTTTGTTGTGATGGTATTAATGGTTTGGCTTTCTTAAAACTTAAGTAACTGCCACAATTTTCGAGACCTAAAACAAAAGTATAGGCCTTTAGTTGATATTCGTTTGTGCAGCTTGTCATTTTTTCTTCAACATGAAACTGATATTTTGCAGTGTCTTACAGTTTGTAGGGGAAGGTAGTAAGTTTTGTTATCCCACCTGACAGAGCTGGAAAATAAACAAACCTTCAGGCACACTAGTCCGTTAAGTCTTCCATCACTGGTATGTCTGCAACACCCTATTTTGATTAATTCTAGAAAACCTGAAAATGTGATTGATTGACTATTATTTAAAACAGATACAACATATGTATTTGCATTTGAAACAAATCACTGAGAGTCTGCATGCATTTTGTTGATGAAATGTATTAAACAAAGTCATTGAAAGCAAGGTATTTAAAAGAAATAACTGCTGTACAAAGTATGGCAACTCTAGAAAATTATTGTCTGTGCAGGGAGATTTTGTCTAGTTTTTCTCCTGATGATATTAATATAAACATTATAAATTTTATTAAAATGCATTTATTTTTATTTGGAAGAAGGCAGAAAAAGTTATATATTTGGATGATAATGACTGTCAAAGGCTCCACACTGAATGATACAAATGAGTTTTATGCTACGCACTGAAGAGCCTAAGTCAAAAGTTTCTTCACAAACGCAGATCATGCAATAATGGTGTTTTAGATCTTTACCTCAGTGGTGCTGCTTGAACAAGAGGAAAACCTTGGTAGGATATCCCCCACACAAAAGCTCACACTTACACAAAAAAGCTTGTCAGAATACAATAAAAATTTCGATGTGCAACATGCAAATGATTGTTGAATGTATGGAAGAGATGGAAAAACTTAGGTAATCAGACAGTGACTTGTCCAAGGTCAGCAGAAGAACTTAAAGAATCATGCATTAGAATTTGTAACCTGCTTTATCTCCAAATGGAACAAATGAGTCTCATATTACAGAATTGAGATCCTGACAATTAGTGAACCATGTCAAGTATATTATTAATATAAAAATTAAAGTTGCTTTTATATATATAATACATATATTATTTCCATATCCATACATCCACATATGATTTTGATTCTCCCCTTCTTTTCTTATAACTTCATATTTTCATTTATTTTTTACTTAAAATATTATTAGTTCAAGCCCACACCCTTGAAAATTGTTGATCTGAAAAATATACATTCATGAGCCAATTGTTGAGTTCTTCAAAGTGATTGAATTTGATGAGCAGATGAGCTATCTGAGAATTAAAGTTATTTGAGATAATTCTGTTGAAATCTGACAGAACCTTTTCTCCTGCAAATTGTTATATTGTCATAAAAAACCAACCAGCTCTTAGTTTCCAGGGTCACATCCTTTGCAGATGTAAATTTCTGCAGTTCCACTAGCACTGATAGGGCTAAGCTGATTCTGCGTCGCCATAAGACCTAGGACAGCCAAGGTTGTTATGGGAAGTAAACAGTGCTTCAGAGCCTGAAAAACTGACTAGAAGTAACCTTTAATATATAGTAGCCCTAAGAAAACAATGAGAACCTTGGCATGTACATGCACTAAAATGGAAATCTGGAAGTGAAATCAAACCTTCAAAACCTGAAAATTCTGAATTAAGTCTGCCTGGTGACTTTTTTGTGGCTTTCTTGGCATATATATGTGATGTAAGACGAAGCATTTTGTTATTCCCACCTAGTTGCTCACTGCTTCAGAAGAAAGCATAGGGAAGAGTGTGACCAGCAGGTCAAGGGAGGTC
>BJBW01018986.1:0-16862 GCA_004320125.1 Scolopax mira | reverse complement strand
CCTTGCCCAGCTCTCCAGCCTGTCCAGGTCTCGCTGGAATTGTGTTCCTTATCACACAAGTAGGAGTGTCATTTTCTTGGCGCCTGTGACTGCAATACCCCTAGGGAATCCTGCTAAATGCCATCATCCAGAAGCAGGGTTTCTCCTCAGAGCCCCATAAAAGAGTCCAGGAAGTTACTTGCATTCCAGGGCCAGCAGCTGTTAGAGTACAACAGAGCACTGGTGCCCCAGCCATAGGATATTGGGAATGGGACTTTAGCACGCATCCGGACCCTGGCTGTACGGGTCTTCATAGATGGTGATATTTACCCATTAGAGGACAGCAAAAGCATTATATGGATACAAGCTATGCTGAAAGGCTGAAGTAAAAACATTCTTGTAATTTGATCAGTGTCAGTGCCAAAGGACATGGCTAGACAAGCCTACTTGCTCTGGTTTGCAAGTGGTCTGCCATGAATCCCAAAACCACCCCTTGAGATGCATGGATCTGAGGCATTCAGGTACAAGGCACACCTTCATGCTGGGTCAGCCAGCATGGTCCTACTGCATAGCTCCTTTCAAGAAGTAGTAACATTCACAGGCAACCTGTGAGAATACCCTCAGGAGTCTGGGAGGAGTCATATTTTTTATGTGAGATATTTGAAATGCTATTTTTCTCTGAAAAGAAGTTGAGAAATGCAGCCAAGAAGCAGAAGGAAAGGAAGATAATTTTTATTTTAAGACATCTATATCCGTTAAGCTTGGCTGAACATGAAGACTTTGGAGAGGTAGGACTTTTGAAGTCTTTTGAAACCTACTTTTGAATGAGAGCCATTGCAGTCTTTTAATACCAATATTTTTAATATCTCAGCTTGGGTATAAAGTGTAAGAGAAATGACAGTACAGCTAGAAGAGACTGGCTTGGTCTCAGCACCCTTCAAAGAGAGTATGAAAACAGCTTGGGTTTACATATACATCTCTCTAATTCACTTGAGTACTGGAATTCAGCTCCACTCTGCTGAAATGTTACTTCAGTGGTCATAAGCAAATCTGTCTTGCATTTTGGAACTATAAAGAGTATTTAGGAGTCAAGTTTTCAGTAAGCACCTCCTGTTAAGCACAAGCAAAGGGACAGAAGATTCAAGCTAAAGACTGGGGATGTAAATCTACAGTGAAAGGGAAAATGGAGAAAATTAGAGCTTAGTCTGTAAACGGGTCTCATTCCAACATAACCAATTCCATCCCGACCCAGCATCAGAAAATGGTTTAATGAACCACAGCTGAAGTGGGAAACAGAATTGTCCAGGTTTGAGGACACACTGTCTCCACTCTGTGAGGTGCAAAGAATTCATGCCAGGGTTTCAAGGGAATTCCCTACCCTCGGGTCACCTGCTCCAGCCCAGCACAATTCATACTGATGAGACTAACAGTTATGAGCAGGTAACAAAATATTGGTTGATGTTGCACATGAAATAAGTTACAGGATTCTGCTCCTACCTCTATAGGATATATCTGCATATAGATCTATGCATGATTCCGAAAGTATCTATAAATATAGACATCCATCAAACGTCATTTCATTAAGCCCACTCTTCTCTTTTTGGTAATCTATGGGGAGAGACAAGGAAATATTCCCTGAAAGCTTAATTTCTATTCTGACAAATCATCCTTTTGGGTTTAAGAGGATGCATTTTATTCTGGGGAAATCTCTCCTGATTCTGTTATGATAAAGCAGCAGCCTCAGACTCCAGGTCTCTTTGCAGCTTAGTATCTCCCAGGCAAGTGTCGTGGATGTAAGAGACAGAAAGCTCTTGTTCATCTTGGACTCTTTTGGCCTCCCAGCTTCTTGCAGCTTGGGCAAAGGGAGGAAAACACAACCAGTGCTGGAACAAAAAGTCCTTGTAAAAACAACACATCTTCCTAACTTTGAGCATTTGCTAATTAAGGCTATGCCTAGGAAACAAGACCTGTTCTTTCTAATCTCCATAGGAATGCTCAGTCACGCTTCCTTCCTAACCCATGCACAGATCACTGCAAGCATGTCAAGCATGGACCAGCAAGCCTTACTGGTTGGTCCAGCCTTTTTATCCAACACAATGTTCGTCTGGTATGCAGAGAGGATTTTTTTTAAAAAACTGTTTGTTCTCTTATTTATAGGAACATTTAACAAGAAATTCAAGTGATCATACTACCCTTCCTGTTTATCGTGCATTACAATGGGAAACCTGGGACGCTGAGAGGTGTCTGCAAATTCCTGGAAATCCACAGATGTTTGCATGCATTCCCATAATATTTGGCAAAAAACTAGGACTAAAAGTTACAGCCATAAAAATGCTCTTTATAGCAGGTGTTGGTCTTTCTTTTTGTTAGAAAACTGAGTTATTCAATTATTTGTCAGATTGAGATTTTGCCTCAGGGACTCCAGTTAGAAGCCAACTTGAAATCTTAAAAGGCATAAGATTTGAGATCTTGTTTGCAGTTTGATGGCTGGAAATCTGATGACAGCCTGAAACAACTGTAAAGGCCACTCCACCCTCACCTTCTGGTGCAATCATCTAGAAGTACCTGGAAACTCCCTACCTCTTGTCCTTGCAGCTGCTTGACTGTCAGCTGCTTGCGGGCAGACTTTTGGCAATCAGTTTGGATGCACATGGCAGGATAGGGACCTGCTGAGTTTGCTCTCTCTTGCAGCTCAGCGTCCTCTGGTGAATGCCTTCTTGCAGTGCATGGACCCCATGGAGAGGCCTGCAGTTGGGACATGCAGCTAACCTGACCTTGGGGGAAACCTTCAGGTGTCATGCAGACTTACAAATAGGTCCTCTCCTCACATTCAAAGGTGTTCAGGATAGTCAATAATGCTGGCACTGTGCTTTGGAGCTCCCTGTCTTACCTGTGCCATGAACAGTGGGATCCTTCATCTTTACCTACACCAGCAGCAACTGCTGTATGTAGCTCTAGAAGCCATGTAGTGATAAAGCTGTCTGCTGACAGACAAGACAGCTCATTTGCCTTAAGCTCTAATGCAGAGGAGCTCTCCATCCACCAGCCATTGTCCTTCTGTGGCCAGTGTGTACTGGATTTTTCTTCCTTCTGTGCATGTTCTCAGAAAAGACTGTATGTATGTGCCCTGTTCTGAGTTCACTTACTTAATTCACTCCTTACCTCTTTTTCCCTTGTTAGTGAGGGAAATGGCTTTTTGGTTGGCCTTTCTCACAATAGCAGTTTAGTTAGAATCTTGGAGAAATCCTAAATTAAAAAGAAAAAAAATCCATCCCAGGAAGCAAGACTTGTGTAACAAGTATGTGTTCCATATCTGCTCCTTGACTAGCATTTCAAATCCATCTTAATAACAAAGCAACTGAAGTCTATTTGTGTTTTATAAAAACAAAATGTGAAATCCTAGCTTAATGCTTTGAAATCGAATCTAACAGCTCACAAATTCCATGTGTCATGCTAATCTGAAGGCTCTGCCTACTATAAACATATCTGAATCCACAAGTGCATTTAATGCTGCCTCTGCCACACTTCAGTGGAAAAAGAGGGAGTGGAAAAGCTCTCTCTGCAGCACTGAAAGTAATCAGCCTTAAAATAATCAGCCTTATATAATCAATCTTAATTGTAAAAATGTTTTTAAAAGAAAAAGAATAGAGTAGAAGTTTGTGACATCAACAACAGGATTATCTGTCATTGGATTTTTAAATTCTATTGTCTAGTTAAATTAGTCAATTCCTGCCATCTTTCCAATGACAGATTTAGCCAATTAACATGACCTATAAACTTTATGATGTGTAGATTGGGATTTCAAAATCGATTAAACAATGTTTAGGAAGTAAGTGCAATTATGCTACCCTGCGATGCTGATGGTACTTGTAATTAACTTGGAGCTTCAACCTGAAAGATCCAAGGCCAGATGCTCAACAAAGCACAGCTGACAGTAAGATAATTAAGTTTTATCACACAATGCTGGCTCCCGCTTGGGCTTAATCCACAACCATAGCCTTACTCTAGAAGAATTAATTATAAAGTATGAAGGGAGAACATGTATCTCACAGACATTAGGTGTAAATCATGATATGCACCTTTAAGCTCTGAATCAACAAAATTCATACACAGCACAGAGTAAGAGCATCAGTCAGAACAGAAGCCCGTGTCATCCTCTGTGGTGCCTCTGGGAGAGCTTGGTAGCAGACTCTTGGGGACACCTCTGCCAGCTGGTTTAAGTGGGACTTAAAATTAAGGCTTATTTGTGGAGGGGCCTGGGTGCCAAGGAAACGAAGGGCCAGAGTGCACAGTCAGAAATAGGTGCAAACAGTGAGACTTCTGCTGCTTTGCACTTTGCCATTTCCTCCAGGGAATTAAGATTAATCATAATTAATAAGATTATGATCTTAGTTTAAAAGGCTATGAAGCTGTAGGACTGCGTATTTCCACATTCTGTGGCCTGTGGAGGTCATTACCACAAGGTCCTTGAATGCCTTAAATCTGTAAGCAACTCCAAGGAGACCAGAAAGCTTCATGTACTTGGATAAGGCCCCAAACAACATGGAGAGATGGCCACCTATTTCCACATACAACAGAGAGAAAGTGCTTTGCAGTAAACTGTCATTTTTTAATGGATACTTAAGAAACTATGTGCTTGGCTGTGGATAATGCAAATTGTTTTGTGGTTGAAAACTTGAAGTTGAAAAGTTGAAAACTTTTTAGGAGGCAATCAGCATTTTTCCTTTCTCCACCAGAAGCTGTTTAGATCTACAGCATAAGCTCCAGAGTGTTGAGAAGTTGAGAAAAGGGGAAGAAAGGATAGAAGTGTATGTATAGCATATGTGCAAAATTTTTGTATTTTTTCACTTAATTGTATTAATATATCTGCTTACAAAGCTTGGGATTCATCTTGTCCAGCTTTATATATCTACAAATTATGTAAGCTTCTCTTATAAGTGGTTGAGAAAATTAAACACCCCCAGAGGGCAATATATCCCAGCTATCTTCCTTGGCCATTCTCAAATGGGGTGACTCATCCTCTGGAGATGGCTACTTCTTTCTGTAGAAGAATCTGAAAGACAAGCTTAGACTGGGATGATCAGGTTTTAGTTTGTGGGACAAATTCCACCCAAAGAGACCAAAAATATGAAGATTTTTCCTAAAGAACCAGTCAATGATGGAAGCGAGTATAAAACTGAGAAGGAGAGCAGAGCCCTGCTGTAAGAGTTATTGCTTGTTTACATTTATCTTCCGATTCATTTGCTTGCTTGCAGCATTTAACTGCTAAGTAGAAAGGCATGACCTGGATCCTTACTCTGTGTCTGCTAAGGAAGCTTTTGAGGTGAATGGGAATTTTTCAGAATAAGGATAAAGATAATACTGAGAATGCACATCTGGATTTCTTCCTGTGAGAAAAATAGGAACGAACAATTTTACTTATCCTTCGCTACAATAAATGAATGTCATCACCCACTAAAACCTACCTACAATGTAAGAGTAAAAAGAATTCACAGTCTTTGAGCCAAGATTGGACAATTCTGTTCCTGGAAGTAAAAGTGGCTTCTTTTAAGATTAATGGTGCATTCTGCACCCTTCAGCTTAACATGGGAAATGGGAAAAAGGTTTTTGGAAAACACCATCAGCCTTGTGTAATACATGTATTTGGAAGGCTCTGTAACATATGCCTTTGATGAGACTTTGCTTTCTTCTTATCGTGTTTACGCAGAGCAGCTCTATACATTGTTCTTCATTTTATCCCAGCTGATTCTTACTTCTGCTTTTCCCTGCTGCATTCTTGCAGTGTCTTATATTAGAGGTCAGGCAAGGCAATCATGGTTCTTCCAGCTGTGAAACTGCTTGATATCTCTTCATTGTACCTTCCTTTTCTTCTTCCCTCCTTCTCATGATTTCATGATAACATGTGACTTCAGTCTCCAAAGCTTGTTTGGCACTATGAGATCCCCACTTATCCTTAATGACGCTCGTAATCGTGTTGATTTATTTTTAACATATAATGGTGATGCAAGCTTCTGTTCAGCTCTTTTGTAGAACATTCCCTTTGGATATTCATTCTTTAGAACTATTTGTTTCATGATAGCTGTAATCCATCTGTGGTGTCTAAAGAACGTGAGCCTACTGCTATGCAATAAACTTGGTATTTCAAAGACCTAGTGTAACTTCACTGATTTCACAGGATCACAGCAGGGAGAAATTTAGATCCATTGGGTTTATGCTACTTCAGAGCACAGCTTGGTGTAACTTGTTTATTGGTTTCAGACCTCTGATATTATTTGTGAGCCTGTACTTTATGTATTTGTCCTGAAAAACTTTGCCCTACACAATCAGTCTAGAAAAGCTCTTAATGTCAAAGACAAAAATTACTATTTAGTGCCATTTTCATGGGAAAAAGTCTTTCAATTTTTTTGTTATGATTTGAATAAGTTATCCAGATGAAGGAAGCCTAATTTGTTTCTGGGCAATCCTCTGTATTAGTAAGTTGTGTGAGTGTAAGTGGCAGAAAGGTTGGTCTATTCTTGCTAAAGCTATTCACTTTCGACCCTTCTCCCATACTTGTACAGCTGATTTACAAAGTGCCTACCTGCAATAGCAAGCACTTGATGGTGGGCTCAGAAGTAGCTTATTACCTGTGTTCTCAGGTATTCCTGTTGTGGAATACTCTTTTGTTTGACCACAGAACTACTGTATAACTCTAAACTTCCAATTAGAAGTAAATACGTACCTAAGAGACATTTTTTTCTCATACGTGTGGCTCTGAGTTATTATGTCTTCAAACCTTAAGACTTACATGCATATTTTTGCTGTTGCTGTTTTAAGGAGATGGTTAAAGTATGTGAGATGTAGAATAGCAACTTTTGAGTTGTTATCTGATGACAAGGTTTAAGATGGATATTTAATCTTAGAGACCCAGATACACTTGGCAGATATGCATGGACTGACACCGATAAACAGACAGTGACTAACCCTGAGATATGCCAGCATCATTGTAGGAAAGATCCTACCTGGCCTGCTCTGCTCAGCCTGCTGTGTGGTAAAGAGCTGACCTTTATCAGGCAATATCAGACAAATCAGATGAATGCAAATCAGTCTTTGTAGGAGATCTAAGGCAGAATCTTGGCAGCTCATATTTTGGACAGAAAGCATAGAAGTAAAGTATAGACATTTAGCAGAGTGATGCTTATAAAACTGGCTGAGAGTGCTGTTGCTCAGAGATATTAAAAGAAAGGGCATTTTGCTGTAATTTCTGAACTGACATGAACTTAACCCCAGGGTCCTGTCAGTATTGCCTCCCATGGCTGGGAGAGGGGCTGCTGGGTTCAGGACATCTACTCTGGTGGTCCCCACAACTACAGCATTGCCACCAGCGAAGGACCCAGATCCCAGGAGCCTTCATCAAGCAAAAATCTGACATGCTGCAGTGGTCCATGAAAGCTGGCACTGACTCCTTATTGTTAAATGCTTTGTGACTCCTCAAATATGAATGGAGCTATATAAAATTCAATTCTATTGTAAAGAAAACAGCTGTCATGAATTAAGGCTACGTTCAGCCTTGGAGATGTGGACGACTGTCCAGTAGGGAATGAACAGAAAACTCAACCCATTTAACTTTAACTTTAAAACAGATTTGTCTCCTCTTTCCCAGAAAACAAAACCCCAGGGATTCTAAATCTATAAACCACATATAGCGTATCACCCAAACAATTTCTTTTGAGGTTTGAAAAACCCCTTGCTGCTAATTATTGGTTATAGATGGTTTGAAAGAAAAATGTAGTTTTAATGCTGGGTTTAATTAAAATACCTTTAATAACAGTCATGGATTTTGCAGCACAAGTGCTAAAAGGCCAGATCCTACTTTTGCAGTGAATCGAGTTCAGAAGAATTAGATGAGCAAGCAGCCCATGCAGATTTGAGCCAAAATTTGCAAAACAGTTTTACTTTTGATGTGACTGAAGTCCTCTTTCCCAAAAAGAACATTTTCTGGAAAGAAGCAGATTTACTGTTTGAACTTTATCATTTCCTCTTCTACAAAACAATAGGAGAGAAAAGGAACCTTTCCAATTTTTCACCCCTTTAATTAATAAGACATTCTTTGGCATATGACAGGAAAAATATGTGATGAATGTACTTGATAGGTTATGATTAATAGTTGTCTAGGGAGGTTTTAGAGACATGAGACGCCCCATAAACACAGAATTAATACCAAAGTGAACATTTTTATAATGTCCATTTTGGCAGTCTCCCTGACCTAAGATGTTAGTAGCTTTATATGTCATTTAATTAATGCTTAAAAAAAGTAAAATACAAACATCTCTTTTCAAACAATAACAACTCATTGTATGACTTATGTGGGTTTGAACTGGCACAGTTAGTCAAAACATTCCTAGTGCCACTTTATTTCCATAAACCATTTGTATTGTAAACTTTACCAGAGTTTTTTGTGCCAGGTTTGAAGAGTTCAACAAGAGGGCACTTTGAATATAGGGGTTGCATGTAGCCTGCTTATCAAAATGATTTTTAAATGTAATTAGTAATAATTAGAGGAAGAGAGGGAAGCTACAAATGGTATCTCTAATTTATAACCAGAGTCTGCAGCTAGATATGTCATATTTTAGAAAAAATTAATATCTCTATTCAGGGCTGAAAACACTGTACCTGACTTACCTTTCACACTGGTTTTTGTTGCAAATTACAAAAATACAAAATTAGAAATAACTGTTGGTGTTGATCCAAAATAACATACGAACAAAGGAATCTTTTGCCCCATTGACCATCTCTTGCATTAGGGATGATGTAGACAATATCTTCCACTTGGTTGTCTCTGGCAAGGTCCTCAATCCAGGGCTGGTTTTGGTCCTCTGCTGAGCTGATGGTAGAGGCAGTCAACCATTGAAGAAAAGCCAGCTGGGACAAGGACAGAGAAAGAGAAGGACAGGATTATGCATACTGAATGGTTGCCACTGGAGCAAAACACAGAATCAGCGTATCAGTGTAGGATGGCCACCAAGCCCAGAGGGAGTTGCTTAGTTTGAAACCCTGAGCTGGCCAGGGAGTTGAGCTGATGAGCGCTAAGAAGAGGGACAAAACAGTATATGTGCTACAGGCCCTTCATTTCTGAGCACCTAGACCTAGAGACCATGGTTATAAAATAGTTATATACTCATCAACCTTCCCCAGCCTCCAAAAGAAAAAATGGAAGGGAGTGAAAATGGAAGGTTAATACTGAAAACAATCATCCAAGACATGGCACAAGAGAAAGGACAGTTTCTAGTCTGGTTACTAAACCAGCAATCATTAAGGGACAACTGAAATGTCCCTGTTGCTCCTAAAAAACTGGAAAATTAGAATGTGTAGCTAAGGATTTAAATGACATTTCACCAAAAATATAAGCTGCTTTGTCAAGGATGAGAGAACACAGATATTGAAGGGTTTGTGATGAAAAGATGTATTTTTAGAGAAAAACGAGGTGGAATAACATTATATGCTATGCTGTAAGAGACCATAAAGGAGGAAACAATCACATAGTATAGATAAAACTATTTGGAGTACTTAAGAACAGTATACTGTGCAATGCAAAAATATAGGATGAAAAATAAATATTAATATTAAGGTTAAGGTACAGGTTTTCCTGAGTATGCTAGCAGACAATTTTCTTTATCAACTAATATAAAGTTCATTGATCAAGAGGGCACCCTTAATTAGACTTTGTTTTTGTAAGTGATAAGAAATAAAACCTTGTTTCAAGTGGATTATGGGTTGATTCAGTTTAAATACAATTTAAGGATAAACAAGCGCAGTTTTGTAATTAAGGTTTTAGATTTCAAATTGATTAAGACTGAAAAATGAAGGTATCTAATTAGTGATCTACCCAAAAGAAATCAAGGACTTGGGTGCAGAGGAAACATAGAATTACTCAAAGTCAAAGGGATGAAGTCTATCTGGAATTTGTATCATAAGCAAAGGAAAAATCTTTGTAAACTTGTGGGGAAGCACTCTGGACAGAAAGAGGTAAATAACTACCTTAAAGAATATATTGAGATTTTAGAAAAAGCCTTTCCAGGAGGGAAAAATTGAATGATCAGCAAAATGAGCTCCATTAGATGTCAGGAAACATATAGGTAATGTGATAATCAATGAAATTCAAGCTGAAATCACATATTCAAAACCAAATTGAGACAATAAGCAAAAAACTCTTTACCCATATATATAATATCAAAGAAAAAGCAAAATCCCACTGGGCTGAAGGAGGTTTAGAAATCAGTGGTAGTTCAGAAACAGTTTCAAAACTCTTTTTTTTTAGTCTTGTTTTTAGTAGAAACAAAGAAATAGAGTAAGGTGGGTAATGAAAGCGAGAACCCTTGAATTGAAAATACACACAACTGAAGATGCAGGAGAAATCTCCAGACCAAAAATCTCCCTCCTGGAACCATGAAAGAGCTGGAATGAGAAACTGAAGATCAGGTAATGATTTTTGTCCTGATTATGTTAAATTGGCATGGTAGATTTTGGTTGAACATAGATAATGTAATGCTGCTGCTTGTGAAAAGATGGAAGTAGCCCACTGACAACTAGTGACTAGCCTGACTTTAATAGTATGGAAAATATAAGAGCAAATTTTGAAAGAAATTATGTGTAGAGAGAAATAAAAGCCAATATAAAATGCAGTATGGCTTTAACAAAACTGAATCATGCAAGAATAAGCAGGTGTATTTCTTTTGTGATAAAAATGCTGGATTTCAGGTAAACATTTGATTTGAAGCCATAGGGGAAGAGGTTACATTATATGCAGAAGCTGAGAATTAGTATAATAACTATAAGGTCAATGGGGAACTGCCTTAAGTGCAGCTCACAACAGGTTCTGCTGAAAGGGAAATTATCAGGTGGGAGGAAATCTATTGTTTGACAGATTCATCGTAGGACCCATTTACTTAATAGTTTCATTAGTGACCTTGGCATAGAATATAGTAGCAAATGAGAGATATTTACTGATGACATAAAACTGGAAAACATGAAAATAATTGAAAAGAAAGAAATGTATGACCTTGGGGGTGGGCGCACCAGAAGCGAGATCATGAGTAACAGAACTGAGATCAATGCCCTTGCACTGGGGGAGCAAAGACAGAGGCAGTCTGCCTCCATCTGTCTACTACGGGCTAGTTGGAGCCTTCAGAGATAGCTAACTAGTATTAAGCACATGGATACAGGTCAAATGTGGGCCATCTGCCTCCGAGACATGAATTTCTACTGGAAAGAAATATCTGCATGTGAATGGACCACAGGATGGGTGTTGGGCATCAAGGATGCATCCATGGACAAAGCCAGAAGTTACTGTATATAGGGCAGGTACTTCCTACAGCAAAAGGAAAACAGTAGTGCCGTGTGCAAAGCTGTAGGAAGTCCACAGAGGAAATACTGTTTTCTTTCCTGCTCATTTATTATCAATCAAGAAACACGAATACTGGAAATAATGCAGTAAGGGACTTATCAAAAGACTGGAGAGACTACTTCCTGAAAAAATAAAACAGGAGGACTTGTTTGGGTCAGCAAAATGACATTTGAGAAGAGGTAGGGTTGTTTTCTCTAAGTACATTTGGGATGGAGAAAGATCCGAGAAAAAGAGCCATTCAAGCTGCAGGACAGCACTGGCACAAGAGCTGTGTATACTGCTTCCTATTCAGAGCAGTAAGTCTTTGGAACAGTTTCCCAGTAGCAGTATTTGAAGGCAAAAACTTCAGTAGGTCGTTATTAATTAGTTTGTGCAATGGACTCTAATTCCACCAGTTGCCCGATGTAGCCAAGCAGAGGACTCATGGCCTGCAGGATCTTTTCCTATGCTTCACTCCAAAGCTGCAGCCACATGCATCTCCTCAGCTGAGATTCACTTGCACAGTTTTTTTCTCTGACAATCTCAATATAACTGATTCCACTTATGACCCATCATCATATATATTTGGGCACTTTGAAAATTCTGGCTTTCAAAGAAAGGTGGGAGAGCTGCAGAGTGCTGTCTCCACACTTTTGACAGTATTAGCCTCATCGTAAGGATTTTAAGAATTACGCAAGCTCAGAAACACTGAAGCTGAAAAAAGGAGCAGGGAGGGTGTGGGACAGGAGGGAGGAACTATCAAAAGAAGGCAAGTTAGGGTAAGACCTTACTGAGCCCTGTCCTTTCAAATTTCCTGTGCTTGACACATCATCAGGATGATGTCAAAGTGACTTAACCAGCTATGACACTTCATTCCAATGATGTGGCCCAGCAAAGGAAATTTGAAAGGATGTGGCTTATGGTACTGAAAACAATCATTTAGAGAAATGCATGACTGCTGTTTTTCAATTTAAATGAATTTTAAGCCTCTCCTCTCCTCTCCTCTCCTCTCCTCTCCTTTCCCCAACACATATTGCACCACTTGGAATATTTGCATTGCTGCTGAGCTTGCCAAAGGTTGTTAAAATGGCTTTGCTGTGATTAAAAGGCAGACCCTAGTTTTGATGTGGGAATTCATCATATTTTCTGTTGCATATTATAGTATCAATGGCATTTCACGGGCAACTACTAAAAATACAAAAAAAAATTGTTTCTGTTGTTATGGTTTTTACTAATTTTAATACTATTAACTTGTAACAGTAGCGCCATGCAAGCAAGCGCTATGAGCTGAGAAGCCCCCAAAGTTTTATGGCACACCCATGCCCACTCACTTTGCGGCCCTTATCCATATCTCTGGCCAAACAGTTGGTGCTGGGGATGATGCCAACTCTCAACTATCTGGCCAAATACTGTTTCAGAGCCTGGGACAGCAGGGGCTGCCCCTAGGATGCCCGAGCAGTCTTCTACATGTAGGCAGCTCTGAAGTGACTGCATCCCTCAGCAGAAATTGGCCTGGCCACAGCTGGTGTCTGCGTCTGCAAAGGCAGCTCACATTTTCTCATGGCTGCCACCCTGCAGCAATCCCCACTGCCATGAGGAAGATGAAGAGGCACTTAACACAGTGTCTTTTTTTGGGTACCAGAAGTTCTTTATGATGGACAGATGCTGCTGTCTCCATCTCTTGCAGATACTCCTTGAGATCTTTACATTAAAGCTTCTTCTTAACCTTGAGGGGCAGTATGCCTCGTGACAATATGGCGTCACATTTTCCAGAGCACTGAAATGCCTTGGAAGTGTCATTTTCAAAAGAAAGGTTGTTTTCAAAAATGTCTTAGCCATGAATAGGCTTCAATAACATGAGTTGCAGTTACAGCAGTGTATCAGTTTCCAAGGCACATCTAAAAACTCTATCAGTTCTTTCATGTAGAGATTAGATTGTTCAAATGCCTATTTAGAGGACATGCAGTGTATCTGTGGTTGGAGACACTTAGCCCAAGTCTGAGCACAGTATAATAACTTATAGGAACAGGGGGACTGTTACGCCCCAAAAAAACAAGTCAGAGGACACCTTGCATATCACCAAAAAGAACCGATAAAGTTTCTTTTGGTACTGAAAATAAGGCCAGATAGATTTTAAAATGTTAAGGGATGAATTAAAATAAAATGAAGAATAAAATTTATTTTTGAAGGTGGAGAAAAAAGGAGAATGAAATGCCCAAAAAATCAAATACTTATATGACACAGTCACTAAAATACACATTAACTGTAGCTGTTAAGGAGGTCTGAAGACAAACATAGCTTCAGTACTTACATTCTTCTTAAGTAAAAACAGATAGCTTTTATTTAAAGAATGTGAATCCTTTCTTTTCTTTTGCCAGTCCTTCCTAAACCTTCTTAAACCTGAAACCTTAGAGTTTCAGTTTCTACTGCTGTTTTAAGCAAGCAAAGCTTTATCTTAGACATGGTACATAATATTTTCTGGCAAGTCTTAAATCCTTGAATTCATTTTATCTCTATGGTGACGAGCCTGCATTTGCAATAAAGTATCAAGGCTTTGCAGAGTAGAGGCATTCTTAGATAAAAGCTGGTGCCTTTGTTTTATGGCAGTTCTCAGCTTCTTTGAAACAGAAATATCCAGTTATTGGATAGCAACAGCTTTTTCAGGAATAACTGTTTTGGTGTAAAAAACTCCAACTATAATTATTCAATCTGACTCAAAACTTTGCTAATTTACACAAAATTATATGTGACTGCTGAAATCAAATGGACACACACACTTCATCTGTGTTTGAAGTACAAAAAAACTCCTTGTTGAGAGGAAGGAAGCAACACAGACCAGTCTAGGATTAAGAAGAAAAAACATTTTCCCATGTAATAACCTTTACAAATGGCATTTGTAAATGTCTTCCTTACTCATGCACACTCACTCCCACATGAACTGAAGCTATGACAGTAGCCAAAAGTTGTTGGCCCATTTATCTTTCAAGCAAAAAGGGTGTGACATTCAATTCTCATTAAACCTATTAAAAGGACCCTTGAAAGCCAACTACTTAATAGAATGATGTTTCCTTTTGAGATCACACCTGTTCTGGTGGCAAAGACCATTCCATCTCTTACTAGGCATGTACACGGCAGGTTTGCAGTGATTACCTGGCATAAGCAAAGCATCATGCTGAAAAACATATTGAAATATGGATTTTTGTGTTCAGGTAACAGTGAAACTGGCTGCAGGAGGTCTTTGAGTATGTCTGAGCTAAGGTCTGGCACTTTGTAAGCACCATAAAGACAGTGGAAATAGAAAGGATCCTGCTAAGCATATGCAGTAGAGAACACAAATTTTTTGGTGGAACAGTTATCTTTTCTGAAAGTGTAATGGTATTATTTTGCCGTAATATTTTGGAAGGTACTTCTTTACAAACCAGATCAACAATTCCTTCATAAAGATGCTATTGAAGATTGTGAGGCTGACATGACATCTTTTAAAAAGAATCTGTGGGGACAGATCCTGATGGTTTTCCAAGCTTTTTCACTTCTGATCTCATCTATGGTGCTAGTTCAATCATAAAAACCCAGTTGAAACTATGTGCAACACATGTTTGGTTTCGATTGTCTGTTGATTTCACACAATTTATATATATATATATATATAAGATCTTTGCCAGTGAGAGCAAAGATAATATTTTTTACTACCAGTTGATGCCTAACTCAGAGTTTGTGTCAAATTTTAACTTCTGTTGGTTTTAGCCTTGTAAAAAAATGAGGAAGAAAAATGTTCCAAAATCAGCTCCCCCAGAACTCCTTGATCTTATCTGACATTTTCATATGAATGCCCCTCTAGGTCTCATGATCTCATTATTCATGAGAAAAGATTTATAGCATCAACTTTTTTTTTTCCAAATATGTCAAAGGCCCCTTAAAACATTTCAGGCCCCTTAAAACATTACAAGAAATACGATGTTGAGAAAGAGGTGTAGGAGGAAAGGTAGTAACAGCAGTCATATAAACCCCTGGGGAAAACCTGTTTCCTTCAAGAAGCAACATCTTTTGTCTTTGCATGGAGCTTAATGTTAAATGCCATATTTGAAAGGAATTCCAAACTGGTATCTCAAAGGGATCTGACCAGACAGAAACATGTGATTTTGAAATGCTGCTGAGCTGGAAGGAAAGACAAGACCAGCACATCTGTGGATGCTATATAGATACCAAAGAGCTTTGGGTGTCTGTCTGCACAGTATTGGCTGTGTAGTTTTGTTTTCGTATTTATTTCAATCTGACACAGCCAAGATCCACGGACAGGATGCATCTAGCTACTGGGTGACACGAAACTAAACTTCCAACATAAAACTGCTGTCCTCGCCCATAGATTTTTGGAAAACAGAAAACAATGCTTTTGCAGTGAAAGAAACATTAAAACAATTATTTTCCTAGTTTGAAGAAAGTTATACTGTAACCACAATGCCTAACAGTTGTAGTCATGTCAGATAACCCCCAGATCAAAAAGTGATGTACCACTGAAATCAAGTTTCCTTTGCTGGATGCCTCCTCTGGATCCCCCTACATTTTCTCTTTGCCCTATGTTTATTTTCTTGTCTCTACTCTGATTTCATTTTTAACCTGCTGGTATTCAAATGGCTATTTTGAATGCTATTTTGGCCTTGTTCTTACGCACAATCATTGGTGTCATAGCCAGGGAGATTCTCATGTTTGCACTCAAAGCCACTTCTTGGGCTGCCACAGCATGACAAACCATGACAATCTTCTTCAAATACTGTAAGAACTGTTCTTCATACAAACACTTTATCAAATCAGAGTTTCTAACATGGTCTTAGCTTTTCACAGCTGCCACATGATGCATAAATCACAGAGAAAACAGGTTTGTAGCAAGATTCACAGTGACTTCCTATTTTTTGTCCGCTTTTGTGCCTCAGAGTTCACCTTTATATACAAACCTATTTCAATGACTATATGTATATTTATAAACTATGGATCCTAAAGAAAGCAAAAGAAGCTGCCATTAATAAGTATAGTTTGTAGGCAGGGAAGGAAGACATCAAAGATATCCAATGGTTATACACCTCATTAAGGGCCCAAAGAAGTCAGTAGTAAGCTTTCCCTTGGATCCTCTGCACATAGAATAAAAACAGCACACAAGGAGGAACACAGAAATATGATTTAAAACAACTATTAAACACACCCCCCCCCCCCCCCCCCAACATGTTAATTCCCCATCTCTTTGTGCACTGTGAGCTTTCTAGGGCTCTTCAGCTGCTTCTTCTTTAGCCCCACTAAATCTGTTCCATTCCCTTTCAGTCAATGACACTGAATTGAGCTGTGTGCCAAGGCTTTCTAAATTACCTTTCCTCTTTGCATGTCCAGAGCAATTACCACAAGATAAGGTTTTGCTTAGTACCTCACATGACTGGGGATGGAATAAATGAGGAATTCTGTGAACTTTTTTGTAGTAAACCCTAATCCACAAAGATATTTCACTGAATTTTTCACTGAATTTCACTGAATTTTT
>BJBW01018983.1:0-18701 GCA_004320125.1 Scolopax mira | reverse complement strand
GAACACCCCCAGCTCCCTCAGCCTCTCCTCACAAGACACATTCTCCAGACCCTTCACCAGCTGCATTGCCCTTCTCTGGACCTGCTCCAGCCCCTCGATGTCTTTCTTTTGGTGAGGGGCCCAAAACAGGACACAGCAATTGAGGTGGGGTCTCACCAGTGCCCAGTACAGGGATGATCACCTCCTGAGTCCTACTCTCCACACTGTGCCTGACACAGGCCAGGATGCTGTTGGCCTTCTTNNGCACACTGCTGGCTCCTGTTCAGCCCACAGTCCACCAACACCCCCAGGTCCTTTTCTGTTGGGCAGCCCCAGCCACTCTGCCCCAGCCTGGAGCTGCAGGGGGTTGGTGGGACCCAAGAGCAGGACCCAGCACTTGGACTTATTGAACCTCATCCCGTTGGTCTCAGCCCATTGATCCAACCTGTCTGGATCTCTCTGCAAAGCCTCTCTACCCTCCAGCAGGTCAACACTTCCACCCAACTGGGTTTCATCTGTAAATTTGCTGAGGGTACATTGGATCCCCTTGTCCAGACCATTGATAAAGATGAAGAGAACTGTCCTGTGCTTGGCTGTCAGCAGCTGATTTTAGCTCCAGCCATGCAAGGTACATCTGGAGTCAACCATGCATCACGGCCAAGGGATGTTCTGCACCCGGTGGGCCCCTGTGCCACCCCTGAGCTCACCTGTGTGCCGGCTCATGTCAATGAGCTGCCGAGCCACGCGGGCCGCGCTCAGCGCCCCTTCGACCACAGCCTGGGGAGACCCCACAAAGGTGTAGACAGTGCGGTTGGTGGAGGAGCCGGCATCCACATCCAGCAGCACACAGCCCGGCGTCTGGGAGATGGCTTGCCCCAGGGCATCGATCACCTGCCAGACAGTGGAAGGAGCCAGCAAGCTCAGCTGATGCCTTTCCTCAGCTCTCCCCCCATTCCACTGGCACTGGGGTTGGGGATGAGCCCAGGATCGGTGGGGATGCAGCCCCGCGCAGCAGAGGGTTCCGGATCCAGAGGAATGAACATCCTACTCCTATCCAGGGAGCTGGGGACATGCCTGGCTCACAGAAAGCCACAAGCCCACCATGGTAGTGGAGAGCTGCCTGGCTGCTGCTGCACGTCAGAGAGCACCATCATAAATTGCTGTTCCTGAGGATACTGTCCCTGCCAGCTTCAAAGCAGATTTGGCTCTGTATAGCTTGTTCCCTGGGGAAAGCAGTGAATTTATTGCAATTTTAGGTTTGCTGAACTCCCCCAGCACCTGCAGGGCCAAAGTTCAGCCTAAGGCTGATATCCATTAACCTGGACAGGAGGTTTTGGCACAACTGCAAGTGGTATTTCTCTAGCCCCGAGCCCTGGTGCTACAGCAACCTGCAAAGAACCTGGGGGGGCAGTCCAAGCCCCCACTTCTCAGCGAGGTAGCCAAAGGGAGCAGGGGCTGCCTTTGGGCATTTCCAGCATTAGTCAGGTGCACAGCACCTCCAAGGAGGCAGAGTCTGGCAGCAGATGCCACCTGCACGGCCCCTCTGCCAGGGCAGCCCAGCATCACCCACCCCTCCACACCTCCTGGCGCTCCCTCACCTCTTTGTTGTTCCCCTCTGAGAAGTTGGGGACACACTCCACCAGCTTGGCCATTGTCCCACGGCGTCCCACGGCCCCGTGCTTGTCTCCTCGCACTCTGTGGGTCTGCCTGCCCCACTGCGGAGCAAAAGCCTCTCGACACCTAACCCGTTGCCTCTTCCCTCTGCTGGGGTTTCTCATTAACTGCATCGATCTGTGGTCAGGAGACAGAAAAGGTCTTGGATAAACAAAGTGCTACTGGCCCCTCTGCATCTGGAGCAGCTTTGGGCCCAAGGGCACTGCATGCTCACCAGGGCCAGCCTATAACACTAATTACCCAAAAGAGACAATTAATTGCTAGGAGAAAGTGGTGCTGATGAAGAAAAGTGTCTGGTGTGCCCAGCACCATGTCATGGCTACTAGATGAGACAACCCAAATCCCCTAGAAGAGCTCTGGGACTGGCCATGGGCACGGCTGGCCTGGGGGTGCCTCCTGCACCCTGCAGAGTGTTGAAGTTGATGACGATGATGATGGCCTGGAGACATTGCCCACTCTCCTGCATGGGCAGTGCAGGGCATAGGGGTAAGTTGTTTCCCTTCCCCGTGGGCATCAGGGTCTCTCCTGGGGTGCACATGGGTGGTGGGGGGACCAGATGGGTGAAAGTAGGGTCACGGCTGTCCAAAAAGGAGGGCTCGTCCGGGAGTTGAACCCGGGACCTCTCGCACCCTAAGCGAGAATCATACCCCTAGACCAACGAGCCATGGCTCATGCCATGCCCATAGCCCAGCTCCCGTCCCACCCAGCCCCATGGCCCCAGGATCTGGTGCAGGCTGCAGGTGGCAACTGCCCCCACACCCTCTGGCAGCCCCTCTCCCTCCCTCTCCCTCCAGCCATCGGCTCCCTTCCTCATTGCCCCCAGGGAGGAGGCACAGGGTGATGTGAGGGAGTCCCCAGAAAGTGGCATCAGGGGCTCTGGGGTCCCCAGGTACCCCCCTGCCTGGCATAGGCTGCACTTTGCAGCTGGCTGCTCCAGGAGTACGATTCTTGCTCGGGTCATGATTCTTGCTTTGGGCGTGTGAGGTCCCAGGCTCTGCCCCTGGATGAGTCCTCCTTTTGGGCATGACCCCTGCGGGGCCAGGGCACAGCCAGGGTGACAATGTCCAGCAGCAGCTCAGCTGCCCATCCTCTCTGCTGGGGTGGTCCTGCTGCTGCCAGGACCGAGGTGCTGACCCCACGGGCAAAGAGCCACGGCTCAGCCACGGCCAGGGCTCAGCCTCTCGGGGATGGGGAAGGGGCTGTCGGGGCAGCCAACACACCCCACTGCCCAACCTTGGTGCTGGAGGGACATCAGCTTTGGGGATATCCCCTGCAGCAAGAAAGGGGATGTTTCCAGGGAGAGAAAAAAAAAGCTGGAGATGCTGGGGGTTGAACCCAGGGCCTCTTACATGCGAAGCAAGCGCTCTCCCGCTGAGCTACATCCCCTGCCTGGAGGGGTGCTTGGGGTGGGTGTCCTCTCTCTGGCAGGACAGCAGCAGCCTCCAAGCTCACCAAAACCAGTGCCAGCTAAAAGAGAAACCCTATGGGTGCACCATGTGGTGCTTGCAGGCAGCTGGCAGATGCCAGGGCTGACCCTCCTCCATGGGGTCTGAAGAACAGCAGGAGCACAGTCCCCAGAGGAGGGTTTATCCCAAAAGGAGGGCTCATCTCGGAGCTGAGCCAGAGACCTCTCATGCCCAAAGCAAGAATCGTACCCCAGACCAACAAACTGCAGTGCTGCACCTTTTTTGAGCCCCCCCCCACCCCCCAGCCTCCCTCCTCCCCTCTCTGCCCACAAGCAGCCCCAACACTTTTTGGGGGGGGGGCTCTGACAGCCCCACAGACAGCAAGGAGAGGGGCCTGGGAGGAAAAGTTTGGAGGTGCTGGGTGGTGAACCCAGGACCTCTTACATGCAAAGCAAGTGCTCTCCTGCTCAGCTATCTCCCCATGCACCACAGGGAACTCGCTCCTGGCTCTTTGTGGGCCATCCTGCCCATGGGGATGTCCCCAGCCAGGACATGTTACTGCTGCCCTCAACATGCCCTGGTTACACGTGCTGCTGTTTGGGTTCAAAAAGGAAGGTTTGCTCAGGAGTTGAACCCTTTGACACATAAAGCAACCTTCCAACCAACAAATGGCAAAGCCATTTCCCCTGCCCTTGGCCCCTGTTCTCCAGCCACCTCTTGTGCTGGGCACAGGATGGTGGCCCTGGGGTGTCCCATCTCCCATCACTACCTCTCAGAGACCTGGTGCAGATGAACCTGCACAGAGCAGACATGGGGAAAAAAAGACGAGTGCAGGTAGTGGGCAACCCCCTGTTAAAGGGCACCGAGGTGCCCATCTGCCATCCTGACAGGTGTGCTGTGAGGTGTGCTGCCTCCCAGGAGCTAAGGTTCAAGGTGTTGCTGACAGCGTGAGCATCAAGGACATGGACTTCCTACCCACTGTTACTCTTTCGTGGGGGCAGGAATGACACTGCAAGCTGGAACCTGGGCAGAATTAAAAAGACTAGAAGGCTCTGGGAGTACAAGTGAAAAAAATTGGTGCCCAGGTCATCTTGTCCTCCATTTTACCAGCCAGAGGAAAGCAGCCAGGAACAGGTGTATAATACAAACCAACTCCCAGCAATGTGGCTTGTGGTCTCGTGAGGGTTTTTTTATGATAATGGGACTTTCTTTACTGATTACAGCCTGTTAGAGAGGGATGGCATCATCATCACAGCCAAGAGCAGTGTCTGGTGATGATTTGGCCTGGGGTGAGGCATGGTGCTGGTGGAGTCAACCAGGCTGCGGCTCACCAAGGTGCAAGACTTGTGAGTTCCACTCCCACAGGTAGTACCAGGAGGGCCACACCAGGATGCCAGAGCATTTGGATTTGCATGCTTTTTCCCCAGTGACTCACACAGGTGGGTGGCCTGTTATTTTCCTACTTCATGGGATTTCCAGCCCTGGGGAAGAACCAGAGCGCTTGCCGGAGCCATCGCCTGTCTGGCTCCCCAGGCTGGAGCAGAGACCTTGTGTGGCCGGAGAGGGTGCCCTGAGAAAGCATGGTGAGCCTCTGCCCTGCAGCTGGTCCATGGGTGCCTGGGCTGGGATGTCCTTTCAGTAGTGCCCTCTCCTTCCTCTTCCTCTCAGCTGTGCAACTACTTTCTCTCTCCTTCCTAAAGCCTAAGAGCAGGTGTCTGCTTTGGTGGGAAATCATGTTGCAAGGCTTTGGTGGGTGAGGAAGGAGATTTTTACAGGCAAATAATTACCGTCTCAGTCTTCCATGCCTTCAGGCTCCAGCTCCAGGACTCAGTCTCTCCAACTGGCTGACTCCAGTACACGTTGCCAGAAGTCCCTGCCCCAGTGAGGAGGACATGGGATGCTGGCCATTGAGGCCAGCTTGCCCTCCTCGCATGGACCTCAGCTTTGCACCCAGGCGCTGGGGTGGGATATGCCTTTTGCAACTCAGCAAAGGCACTGGCAGTGGATCTGTCTCTTCATCCTGTCCCACTGCTGTAAGTCATGAGGATTTTTATCTTCTCATCTGGATGTGCAGAGAGGCCACAGATTGACAAGCGGAGATCTTGTTGACCCAGCAATCATCCAGCCATACCAGTCCCCTCCATCCCTTCCCAGGGCTTCCACTCCTGACAGTCCCAGTCACTTGCTATTCATACCAATCTTCTGTTTTGCATGGTGAGTCTCTGTGCTTCTCCACTTGTTCCAACTCAAACCATGACTTCGCTCTCCTCCCCACATCATCCATTCTTGAGGTGGTAAGCCACACGCCATCAGAGATGCACATTGGCTGCTTCTGTTGGCTTCCCTAGGAACATAAATGCAAAGAAATCTGAGAAAGACCATTTTCCACATGTGGACGTGGTGCAGGCTGGAGTGTCCCCACATATCCCAAAGAGGAGATAAATACCTGCATGGATATGACTCTCCAATGGGGAGCTACCACCATCACCTTCCCTAGTATGTTTCAGCTGCTCCCTGGTGTAATTAATGCACTGTAGTTTTTGCTGCTGCAACTGGATTCACCAAAGCAAGGGATAAAGAAAGAAAATGAAGGGAGATAGGGGTCTGCAGGAAGCTGTGGGAGGAGGATGCTGAGTGACAGCAGGGAGAAGGTTTCCTCCAAGAACATGAACAGGTGAGGGAAGATGGGGGGTGAGGAGGACATGACAATCAACGGATGCAGGCATGGCAAATGGGTCACATTTGGGTTAAGCTCCAGGCTTTTCTTAGAAAGGTTTCTGCTGCTGCTGCTGCTGCTGCTGTTGAAAGCCATAAGTAGGCAATGCTGGGACCAAACCCCAGGACTCAGCTCTTTGTGTATCCTTCCACCCACTAAGCAGTATTTTTCATCTCAGTCTTGGTATATAGTTCCCTGTTTCTCACTAGAGCCTTTGGCTGCCCTGATTTTGCAGAAACCTATCTTTTAGGGCCTGATCAGCAGGTCTGTGGGGTCTGGCCCTGGGCAGGCACTGGCTGGGGGGGTTACGTGGCAGTATGAATTCAGGGTGGCTCTTGAGCTGGGAGCCAAGACAGCGTGGCTCCCAGACAGGAGCAACAGCACCCGTGGGAGACAGTGTGCCGGGTCCCTTGGGACAGAGATCCCTGCAGGGCACCAAAGGCCTCACTTACCTGACTCTGCACTAAGGCATCACAATTTTTAAGTCAAATCAAGGACCTGTGTGGATTTTAGACTCCTTTGAGAAACTGGCTCTTCAGAAAAAATATGTGTACAACCACACCAGTGGAGTCATTCAGTGGAAAGCCTCATGAGAAAGTCATTATTCTGCCTCCCTGAATATCACTGAAATTTTTGGAGTTGGAAGGGACCATAGAGATCATCTAGTTCAACTCCCCTGCCAATGCAGGACCACCCAGAGCATGTCAGAGCATGCCTCTCACTGAATATCACTGAAATTTTTGGAGTTCCATCCTGGACTGTCCTATGCAGTGCACTGGTGGAAGGCAGTTGTACAAGACCCAGATGCCTCCAGATTTCTAACAAAACTTTTGCTGAAGAGCTAATGCTTTTCCTCACTGCAGCGTTAAAGAGAATTTTGCATCCCAGTGCAGACAATTTCTGAAGCTGAGATCAAAATATCTGAGCAGTCCTTGGAAGAGGGATGTGAAACCACATCTCTCTTCTCCCCTTTCTCTGACTGCTGAGCAATTGCCACATAAATTTTCCCCAAATCAGGAGTGCCTCTGTGAAGATCTCCCAAGCAATAAAACCAGTTGAGCTTGGTCAAATGCTTTTGGACCAACATGCTTTCAAGCTCAGCATAATCCCTCATTATAAACACTCATAAGCTGTATGCAAATTGGCATGCTACCAAAACGCTTAAGGTACGAAAGAAGATTTAAACAATACCCATGGAGGACTTAGTTGCACTGTTATTCCTCCTTCCATCAGCTGAAAAGGTTCTGCTTCCTGATATATAGCGTCTTAAGAAGATGCTTTATTCAATGCCTGGCATCTTTTCCCAGAGACACCTGCATGCTCTCCCTGTAAAACAATTATTCTCATGTGTTCAACTAAAATCTTGGGTCTCGGACTTCGGGAAAAGCTCAGTATGGAGCTGATTGCACTGGGGCTGGGTTATCTTTGTCTTCCTCTAAGAGAAGGGCACAGGACCTGCAGGTCTCTCCACTCGGCAGCAGAGCAAAGCTCCCTGCTGAGCTCCAGACCAGCTGTTGCTCTCACCCCTGTATCTGTGGCACACAGGGAAATTATAGTTTCTTCTTCACGACTTTATTATTATGTTTATACATCTTTCCTGATGGCGTTACCACTGGTCTGAGTGTCCATCACACCTGGCATCTCTCAGAAATGTTAGGACGCCTCTTCCCATAACACTTGTGATCAATCAGCACTCAGTTACTGGTCTCAGCGAATTTGGGCTTCTGAGGGTCTGTGTGTCGGAGGAAGGCTGGGTAACACAGCCCTGTGTCACATTGCAGGCACCCCTCCTCCTCAGACGGGGCCAGGGATGGTACCGTGGGCACAGGCTGCTGGAAAAAGTGCACCCACATCTGGCATGGGATGCCATCCCCTGAGGGTCATACTAACAGCTGGACGGGGTGTAATTTACACGTTATTCACAGGGCTCACTTGAAGCAAATGTGGTGGCTGTGCCTGTACCTGTGCACACCCATGGGCACCTGCAGCAGCACAAAGCAAGACACTTCTGCTGTTCCATTAAGAGGCACAGCAAGATGCACTCACTGCCATTTGGGCTACCTGGGTTTGAATCATTACATACTTATTTGTATAAGGCCTCTTTTTCCACATGCTGTTGTAAAAAGCAGGAATGAAGATCCTAATATTTGAGGTCTGATTTTGCCCTGGTATAACTTTGGAATTTTTTACTCTTCATCGTCACCCATAAAACACTGGCTGAGTTGGGAGCAGGTTGACCATCAAAAGGATCATCTCCCAGGAAGCCCGCTTCTGCCTTTTTTCACTGACCCCACATCCATCCTCCTTAGTCCACCCCCCAAAATTGCTGCAAAATGCAGGTTAAGTGCCATTTTGAAATGCCAAACCTTTGTGTTTCCATATCCTCCAGGGAACAGGCAACAAGTCTCCTCCTGTGGGAAGTCCTCCCTAAGCAGGTGCTTGCTCTGGGGCAGCAGGAGAGGGTGCCAGGCTGAGAAAATTGCCTCTGGGCTGGTCACAGCAAAATACACACTTGCTTCAGCTCAGTGAGGAGCAGAACAGGAAAAGCTCCCATTTCAGACAAAAAAGAAACTCCTCCCCGTAGCAACAAGGTACCTCCAGAGCAGGTTACCCCTCCAGACCAGAGGCACAAGGAACACCAGAAGACTTAGGCTATGATGTAGCATAACTTTAATGAGGAGAAGGAGACTAAACCAGTTCAGAGTATGAGAAGTGCATTTCCAGCGCTCGGTAAAGAAGCGGATATACCCCACTCCGGGACAAGACAATCCCTACAAGGTGTTCCTCTGCCCCACCACCCCATGACTATCACCTTCTGTCTACAGCCCACTATAAGCATCTTTGACCAGCCTGTAGCAAATGCTGCGGAGCACCCCAGGGTGTGACACCTGCCTGGAAACCAGGGCTTAGAGAGAAAAAGGCATGCAGAGGCATGGTCTTGGGTGACAAGCTCGCATGGCTCCCTTGCTGCTGGGGGGGACCCAGGGTGTCCCCTACAGCCGGGAAGCCCCCGGGCATTTCCTTAGTCCTCTTCCCCAGTCTTGGTCCTGCGCTTTGTTTTTCTTTCCCGAGGCAGCTGCTCTGCTGGCATCACTGGGAAGGGGTGACTGCCAGGGACACCCCTACAGCCTGCTACCCAAGCAGAGCAGTCCCACCTTCCCCAGCCCCCGGGGAGCACCAGAGGCCACGGGGACCCCACAGCGCCGGAGGTAGCTCCCAACCGACGCGGACGCCGTGGACCCCACCGTCGTGCTTTGTGGGTAGGAGCTGAGGATGGGCCCGGGCAGGGTGACCACGACAGTGGGGGGCTGGATGACAGCGGTGGAGTCCCCACAGCGGCGGAAACAAGGCTGGTTGCAGCTGGTGGCCAGTGGCCGGGGACAGCAGGAGGAGGGCAGGCACAGGTCGTAGCAGGACATCACTCAGCGAGGAAGTACACCTGAAAGCCAGAGGCAGGGTGTAAACGCGAGGCAGAGGAGCAGCAGCAGGCTGGCCCATCCCTGCTGAGGCCTCCTTTTGTGGCTCCCCTAATAAGAAGTGCAGGAGAGCCAGCTAGAGGGTGAGTTTGGGTGGCTTAGAAACCACAAAGGAAGGCTTTCCAAATGGGCAGGAGAGAGCCTCCCCCTCCCCTCGCCCCATAAGCCACTCATGAGAAAGTGAGGAGTTTGGCTTAAGCCCCACACCTGAGAAAGCTGGAAGCCTGGAACGCTGAACACCCTGCGAGCAGCACCGCTCTGAGTGCTGCCTGCCCTCCAGCTAAGGGCCTGCCTTCACCGGGACAGATGCTCACTGGGGTGCATCTAGTTGTAGCAAAACCCACTTAAATCAACACAAATGTGGGCGAGCTGGACTTAATGCGAGCTGAGCTACCCATCCCAAAATATAAGGGACCTCTGCTGCCCTTCTGCAAGCAGGAGCACATCAATCCCTGCAACCTGGGCACGTTCTTTTTCTTCAGAAAGCCACGCAGGATGCACCCAGCGAGGCGGCTATGGCCCCTGCGAGCCCTGCATCCTGCAATCCCTTGCCCTTGGGACTCAGACTCCTCATTTTGCAGCAGAAAGAAACCCTTCCCCAACCTCCTCCACAGGCAGGAGGGAGCCCCTAACAAGCCCCGAGCTCTCGGGGAGGACCCAGCACAAGAGCAGCAGCTCAGTGTGCAGGAGACAGAGCCCGTCTCAACTTACCCAGGCAGCGGCGGCAGCGGCAGTGACTGGGAGCAGCTGGTGGGACTGGGTGCCACGGCGGGGTTTTATAGAGAGCCCCGGCCCCCCGGGGAGCAGGTGCATGCCTTCCACCTGAAACTCCCGAACAACCAGCAGTTTTCTCCTGGAAATCTCCCCCGGCTGACTAAACAGTTCCCTCTTTCATCTGTCATGTTTTGCTTCCATGTGATACTGACTAAGACCGAAATGATTCGGACTCCAGGCAGTAATTACCCCGCTCCCTAAGGCCAAAGTGCATTTTAGATGCTGTGCCATTAGGCAGGAGAGGGTTTTAGAGCATCACTACCCGCCTCCCTCCGAGCACAACCGATTCAGTTCCTCAGTGCACCTGAGGTCAGCTCAGGGGTTTAGACCAAACACGAGAAACACACATCTGAAGGTAAACCCTGGGACAGTGGGTGACAGGAAAACCAAGCGGTGAGGGCACTGGGGGACCACGCACCACTGGGAGGAAAATGCCAGAGGGACATTTCTCTTGCCCCGTCTGCCCAGGTACTAAATAAAGACACAGACACGGGGACTTGAGCCAGCCCAGCATGGCCAAACTGTTTTGCTTTTGGATCCACTTAGAGGATTTTGCCTTTTTGTTTTGTTTTTATCCCTCATGTCGGGGGTATGAATTCTGATTGGAAGGCACATCAAATTTTAAAAGCAAAGTAACCGTGGGCCGAAAGTGACACACACCAAAAGTTACTAATTTTGCACAGTGAGCTGATTTCCAACTCCAAGAGCCTTTCCATCATGCTCTCAGGATATGCTAAGAGTGGTGAGCCAGCAGTTCACAGCTATGCTTCCTTGGGATGGACTGACATCCTCAAGACATTTATAATTACAGGCTGCAGCATGACACCAGGTGGTCCTGCTGAAAGCCTGGCAGCTGCCGAACAGCCGAGGAGTCACAAAAATCCCAACCTGCACTTAAACATGAATCACCTGCACACGGGGAGAGGGACTTGCTGACATGGTCCCAAGCAAGGGAATGAGCCATCAGGCTCTAGGGGCAAGGAAAGCTCGAAGAAGACTTTTCAGTTCTTGCCGGCAGAGCCCAGATGAAGGCACAAATACCTTCTGCCCTGGAATGAACCATGGTAGCACCAGGGCACATGTACTATGCATGTGTGCAGGTGGGCTTTGTCAGCATCACTGTTAAAGATACACCTTGTAGGGCTTTTGGGGTTATTTTAGTTCCTGGGGTGACTTGGCCTTGTAGAACCACAGTCGATAGCACTAAATTGTCCCTAGTGACTCCTTCCTGCCCTGCCTGCCAGGGCAACAAAGCTTTTCAGAGGGACTGGTGTCAAGCCCACTTATTATTAAGATCATTCTGGAAGGAGAAAGAGAAAAGCTTGTCCAAGGTGCAGCCAGAAACAATCTTCCAGCCTGCTGGAGTAACGTAGAAGCTGTGGGTTCATCACAACCTCCTAAATGGAGGTTAAGTATTTGATAAGTAGGAGATATAGGGGATAAGTAGGAGAAGATGAGGCTTTGTTTTAAGTTCTACCTTTCTGGTTTTAACACCTCTCTTGAAGAACAAAATGATGCCACAGGTGCACCTTGGACCCACAGCCTAAGAATTAAACTATTCTTCTGCCAGTCAGGGTTTCTTCCCCTTCACTAATCATTTTCTATCTTTTTTTCGTGTGTGTCTCTGTGCACTCCTGCCATCCCAGGGAAAACAGCCCTTCATGGGGGACTCCCTTCCAGGGTTCCAGACACAAGCTAGGATGTTCTGATTTGCAGCCCAAATCTGTGTTTCAGTTTTGCAGCCCAGTTTAAGTACTTGAAGGTCCTGCTCACATGGAACCATTGGTCCCAGAAGAATATGCACAGATGCAGCAATGCTTGAAATAAATGCACAGGAGCAATTAGAGAGGGCATGTTGCTGAATGTGAGTGGAGCTGTGTACTGAAACAAGTCCTTTGCCTGAGAAAGGGGCAAGGGAAACAAAAGGCACACGTCAGGAAGTTAAAATAATCAGATTTTTGTAATTATTGAGATTAAAAGTTAGGAAAACTATATGGGAAAGAGCTCTTCCCGCAAACGCAGGTATCTGGGAGAAAGCCAAGGACAGTTTTCCCTGACCTGTATTTATTTTGGGGAATGAACACTTTCTACTTACAACATGGCTTTTTCTGGAGGAACCGCAAAACCAAAACAATTTTACCAAAACAAACATGTCAGACCTGTTTTCTTAACTTCTGCATGTCCTGGATCTAGGATGTGTGGTCATCTATGCCTTGGTTCTGCCTGCAGACAAGGGCATGAGGAAAAAACATGGCCCTGGACCAATACTCGCTGTGTTTCCCTGGGTATCACCAGCCCCAGCAACACTTTGCAGCTCCAGTTTCATTGCTCTCCAGTTTGATTTCCAAATCAAACTCAAAGGCTAGATGTCTCTAAGACATCTAAGGCTGGAGGGTTGAAGCTTGCCCAGGCCCCACAATTTCTCCTGAAAGCCAAAGGCAAAGGCACATTTTAGAGCAGCAACAGACCCACTGCAGCCCATCTCCAAGGAGCACCAGCGCTCTCACCCGGGGCTTGCCCCTGGCCTGCAGGGGACCTGACAGCAGCATGACATGGAAGGACCACTCCCAGGCAGCTGATGGGCAAGCGGGACAGCCCAGTGCCAGGAGGCAGCATCCTGATGCAGACCCACAGAGCATCCTTGGCTGCCCGTGTCCTTGCTGGGGCAGACTCAGGGGGTGCTTCAGGGCCACTGTGTGCAGCCTGGGGAACACAGAGCCTGGCTGATGCCGCTGGGGAGAGCCAGGCTCCAGCTGCCATGTGCCACCCTGGGGCTGCAGATGACCCAGTTTCTTCCCGCCACATATCTCCTATAATTGTCGAGTCCCTGGGTGGGCTGATGCTCCACAGCGTCACTGAGGTTGGCACATACCCCCCAGGAGGCCACATCACCACACGCCGGGGCAGAGGCAGACATGTGGACACAGTCCAGCAGGGTTGAAGGGAGTCAGCTTGTCTCCTCTTCTGGCTGCCTCTGCCCTGCAACCCTTCAGGCCCCATCCTGCTACAGCCCCTGTGGCCTGCACCACTGCTCAAGGAGGAGCCTGCACCCGTTCCACCATCTCCACCTGCAAGTTGGTATTTCTCTGGGGCTGTAACCCATGCCCTTTCCCAAGGGAATCTCCTGCATCCCTCTTGCAGGGTGCCTCAGCAGAGCTGGCCAAGCATCACAGCGTCCCACAGCAGCAGGAAGGGCTGGGGACGATGTTTCCCTGCAGCCTGATTGCCATTTCGGGCTCAGGAGAGGTCAGAGGCTCCCAGCTGGTCCCCAGGGACATCCCCCAAGCCATGGGAAGGAAACGCAGCCCCGGGGAAGGTCAAAAAGCCAATGCAAGTCTTGAAGTGTGGGCAGCTAAGCCTGACAGTCCTTGCCTTGCCTCCAAGCCACAGCATTGCTCGGCCACATCCTCATCCGTGGAAAGAAGGAGCAGGGAAGACACCTGCAAGACAGGCACAGCACGTTTCCCCAGCTGCATGGAAGCACAGCCGTCCTCTGAGAGGGAGCAGAGCACCCCCAGGCCAGCCATGCCCACGGCTGGTCCCAGAGCTCTTCTAGGGGATTTGGGGGGCTCTGCCAGCCCCAGAGCTGGCAGGGAGGGCGTCCAGGGAGACAAAAAGTACATGGAGATGCTGGGGATTGAACCCAGGGCCTCTTACATGCAAAGCAAGCGCTCTCCCACTGAGCTACATCCCCCATGCCTGGGAAGGGGTGGGGGCCTGGCCAGCTCCCCTCACCCCCCCACTGCTGCCCCTCTGCCTACCATTCATCCTGCTCTGCCCCAAAAAGGGGCCATCGGGGGCTGGACTCAACTATTCCTGCTGCCACGGGATGGATGTCCTCGCCACAGGGGATGTGCCCACTGCAAACCCCCTGCCCATCCGGGTTGCCCTCCCACCACCCTGGCCCTGGTCCCACTGGACGGAGGCCATGCACACCAGCTGAGGAAGGCTGGTGTCCAAAAGGAGGGCTCGTCCGGGAGTTGAACCCGGGACCTCTCACACCCGAAGCGAGAATCATACCCCTAGACCAACGAGCCAGGATGCTGCAGTGGGGCATGAACCCCCTCCTTGACCTGCAGTACCCAGAGAACTGGCTGGACTGAGATGGGACCTTAGGAAGCTCTCTTTGGCCCTGATGGATCTTCATGGGTGGGAAGTCCCCCCTGGCTGCAGGGCTGGCACCTGGACATAACCATAGGCTGTAACTGCCTTGGCCCCAAAAACCATGAGTCAAGAGTGCCAGGGCAGCCAGCAGGACCCCTGGGTGCAAGCAGCCCCCAGGCAAGGGGATGCAGCCCAGTGCAAGAAGCCCTGGGTTCCATCCCCAGAATCTCCAGCTTTTGTATCCTTAAATCCATCACCTCCAAGAGGTAGTGGAGAGAAACTCCACTTCTGCCTCTGGAAAAATCATCTTCCCACAGGAGATTTCCTGTGTGCAGATCATGCCCCATGTCCTCCAGGCAGAGCTGCCCCCCTACCAGGGATGGGCAGCAGGGCTCTGCTCTGGCATCTCTGACAGCCAAAATTATAGCCATGGCTGAGCTGTGGGTGTCCCTTTGCCCCCAGGGGAGGACCACACTTTCAGCAGTGATGGGACCACCTTAGCAGAGGGCCTTCATCATGTATTGAACCTTCATCACACCAGCCATGCCTTAGGCTAACTGCTGGGAACTGAGCCCAGGGTCAGCAGTGCTGGAGAAGGACAGGGCAATCTGCCTGGTGCTGCTCTGTAGCCATGGGCTCCCACGGGGGGAGGCTGCCCTTGCCCACCAAGCCCACCCGCCTGTTGGTAAAATCTCTCGCTGTGAGCAGGATTCGAACCTGCGCAGGGAAACCCTATTGGATTTCAAGTCCAACGCCTTCACCCCTCGGCCATCACAGCCCCCAATGATCCCCCAATTACCCTGAGGTCTGTGGGGAGAAAATACCCTCCTGGTGTGGGGCCATCTGCACCATCCCAGTATTCCCTGACCCCCAGTATCCACACTTGCAAGGTTTGGGAAAAGGGAGCACTCTGGGGTACTTACCCATGGCTGGGGAAAAATCCAGGAGCAGTAGAGAGTCTTGCCACAGGGCAGGCACTACAGGGAGGCAGCCTCCAGTGATGTCCTGGGAGAAAACGGGTTTGAGGGGGAAAAAGAGCATGAGATGCTGGGGGTTGGACCCATGGTCTCTTATACACAAAACAAGCCCTCTCCCGCTGAGCTACATCCCCTGGGCAAGGTTCTGGGAGGGGGCCTGGGCACGTGTGGGAAATGACCAGGTTTGTCTGTGTTGGAATACAGCCATTGTAAATCTGATTTGAGACAAGTTAAGCTACATACTTATCTTGCACTAGTAAGTACTGAAAAGCACCCGCGACCGAGTGGGAGCTGTGGACCTGCCTTCTCTTTGGAAGACTGGGACATATGACCCAACTGAGTGGCACCCGGAGTGAGGCAGGAGACCCACAGATGTTATTTCAGTAAAGGAGGGAGAGCAACTGTGCCTCTGTACTGAACACAAGCCTTGTTAAGGGTTAATTAGCACACAATAAATAGCTTAATCCCACCTGGCTAGAAGTATAAATGTGGCATTTAGAATCCTCCATTTTGAGGGTGAGAGTCCCAGCTACTGGATGGATTGATGGGCCTGGACTTCTCCCTTCCCCAAGGAGGGATGTCTCTTTGGTAAGACTCGTGCTTCTGACTACATCAGATGTTACCCAGAAAAATATTGTTAACAGAAGTGCTGAACTATTAACTCAAGCTCAATTTCTGCAGTAAGTGTATTTATCAACAGCAATTCTGAATTTCATATATCTGTTGCCTTAATAAATCACTCATCTTTTCAACTTTGCAAAACTGTTTCTGTGAAAGTCCTTGGCAAGGCTCCAAAATAGGCAAATGTTGTCTCTGATTAAATGTCTAATGTATATAATCCTTTAGACATAAACCATTGACCAAGGCTGGGACTGAGACTGGACCCAGCCTTACCCAGACTCCTTTCTGAGAAGGATTCTAGAAAGCAAGAGGGTCCTTTCTGACCCTCGTGGCTCAACAGGAGGGCTTCCCTTAGCCACATGTCAGACTTAAACTCTTAATAAGACAGCAAGTCCCCTTTCCCCCCACCTCCTGTCCCATTGCTCATCCTGCTCTGTCCCAAGGACCCTGACCCCCAAAACAGAACCTTAGGTCATGCACTGCCAGATCTTGAGGGGTCCATCCTGCTCCCAGGGATGTGCCCAGCTAGGGCATGGTACCACTGTGATAGGCATCACTGCCCTCATGGTGCCCTGGTTATGCCATGGTCCCACGCATCAGCCAAGAAAGGCAGATGCCCCAAAGGAGGGCTCTTCTGGGAGTTGAACCCAGGACTTGTCACACACAAAGTGAGAATCATACCCTTAGAACAAGCAGCCAGGGGGCACCTCAGTGCACCCCCACCATCTCTGCCCTACGATTTGGGGGGTTGGTGAGTGTGGCTGTTGCTGCCTTTTGCCCCTGGCACAGCCTGCAGTACATCTGGAGCACATCTGACTGTGCCCGGGATGTGAGGCTGACCTTCAGAGCTGGCCACAGCACATAATTGCCCCAGTGGCCATGGGGACACCTGGTCCATGGGGATATCTGGTCCATGGGGGCCAGGGGGGACCCCTGGGCACAGCTCTGCCCAGGCATGGGGGATGTAGCTCAGTGGGAGAGCGCTTGCCTTGCATGTAAGAGGCCCTGGGTTCAACCCCCAGCATCTCCATGTACTTTTGTTGCCCCAAAGCCCTCCAGGTCTGACAGAAAAGCCCCGGGGCTGCCTGTGTGCAGAGAGGTCTTGGGGGACAGCAGCGGTGCGTGGTGGGCATGGTGGGTGCCCTGCACCTAAAGCCACGGTGCCTTCTCAGGGAGAAGAAGGGGCCAAAAGCCAACGGCCAACCCCAAATGAGCTCTGAGCTCCCAAGACAAAAGCAGGGCAGGCTTTTCCCCAAGGGGGAACTCCTGTGGGAGTTGGACCCAGGCCCTCCCGCCCCTGGAAGTGGGACCATACCCCAAACTTGCACGAGGCTCCCCAGGTGTCCCCCTTGGACTCTCAGCCCTTGGCTCGGGCCAGTGTTGGTCCCACGAGGCCCACAGATACGCTGGTAAAAGGAACTGCAGATCAACCCACAATTGCCACCCCGTGGCTCCGCTGCGAGCCCCCAACCCTCTCTGGGTAGTCACATCTCAGAGGGGAGATGATTTCACCTCGCCCAGGGAAAGCAGTCCCATCACTTCACTCTCCCAGTCAAGTAGAACCTGCACCCACTCCCAAAACCCACCCCACTGGGAGGTGATGGGGTGCAGGGCTGGGGTCTCCCGCCTCACCCAGCAGCAGGTAAAATCTCTCGCTGTGAGCAGGATTCGAACCTGCGCAGGGAAACCCTATTGGATTTCGAGTCCAACGCCTTCACCCCTCGGCCATCACAGCCCCAGACACATGGGCCCTGCCCAAGGGGCTCCCCCGGAACATTCCCTGTGTTCCTGGGAAGTCAGAAAGTCTCTGGGGAGGATGGTGCATCCCCCCTCAGCCCCGCTCTGCTCCCTGACAGCAGGGCCCACCCCTAAAAAGCAGCTCCTGGGGTCTCCCCAGCCCCTCGATGCCTGGTGTGAGAAATGAGATGAGTTTTGCTTCAGTTAATTAACATATATTTTTTTGCCAGTGTGCCTGTGTTGGCGGAGAAGGTCGGGTTGATAGTGGAGTCTCCTCCATTGTACCCAACTCATCCTTAGAGATGCCCTGGGGTGGTCCAGAGACCCTGGATTATAGGGAGTTATCAAGGTGAAGAGGAAAGCCAGGCTGATGGCAGACCGGTAAGTGGACAAAGGACAGTGAAGACTGATAAGTGGATGAAGGCCATCTAGAGGGTGACTGGTGAAGATGAGGATACGACCAACCACCAGATGAAGTAGACGACCCCCAGGGTGCTTGTAACTACCAACGTTGGACAGTAGATGATAGCAAAGACTGTGAAATAATGTGTGGCATAATCAGCAGTGGCAAATTTGGGAGGAGGAGAGTGCAAGCCCTTCAGAGCTGGGGGCAGTCGTGGAGGAGGCTCTCCAGCCATGGGGAGGGGACAGGCAGGCTGCACGCTCCCCTGACACTCTGGGACTCAGCTGTGTGGCCACCAGTGGGGTACCCCACGTGGGAGAAGTGCAGCTAAATCCTACTGAGTGCCATGTCACCCTCCCTCAGCCCTTGGGGCAACTCTACCTGCGAGGGAACAGAGGTCGGGGGGTTAATTCCCCATGGGAGCAGGGTCCCCAGACCAGCCATGGGCAGCGGCACAGAGGCTGCACCTTGAAGCTGATACCACTGGCATAGGAGCCCCTGGGGCACATCTCCAGCCAGGTTCAGGCTCCCCAGGGTCCCCCTCTGGACTCAGCAATGGCAATCACTCCCACCCTGCTCCTGCCCTTGCTCTGCAGCACCTGCAAGTCCCAGGAGCAGCAGCAGCAGGACCTGTCACCCTGGCATGGCTGCCCTGCCCGCAGCCAGACCGTCGGGCTCTTACACGGGGCTGCCAGGAGCCACCCAGCAGCATCTCGGTTACTTCTCCAGGAGCCCAGGCTTTGCCAGATGGCCGGGATTAGCTGCAGGGGAGGGGAGATGCCCCCCTGGGTGGAGTGCAGGGAGCTGCTCCACCAGTTCTTTATTTCACTCCAG
>BJBW01018982.1:0-13821 GCA_004320125.1 Scolopax mira | reverse complement strand
AGACATGCTTGACAGTCCAAGGACCAGCCCCAACATATACCTAGTGTTTCTCAGGAAATAAATGCATGTATGAAAAAGCCTTCTTTCACATCTTGCCCTCAATGTAAGAGGCAATTAATTTGAATTCATGCCTGGAAGTTTTTGACAACTTCCATACATCCTAATTGTCTTGCTTCAGCAGTATGAGAATTTCATACCTGGTTACATAATGTCATGCTGCTTTTATCAGAAAAAAATCTTAGCAATGATACGCTTGGCCTGAGTGGCCTGAGTTGTCTACTTAGGAAAAAAAACCAAGTATTGGGAGGCTTCTGTGAGATACTAGCTATTGCTTTATCTGCTTCTGTATACTGCTTAGTGTAACATCTTTAGTTAGTCGCAAAACATCCAAGATTAAATGAGGAAGTAATTTTTCATAAATGCTTCAGCAGGGGGGAAAACAAAGATCCCGTTTCTTGGGGGGAAAGTGTATGTTCCAAAGGACAGAATAAAACCACAATTGTTCACAAACAAGATCCTTTCTTGCCCTTCTAGTTCCCCTATTTAGCCAATATTGGTTAGAACACTATATCCTAAGCCAGGTATTGATCATTATCAGCTTAAAATAAGGATGTGGAATGATTCTTAAGAGTTAGGGCTTCATTCAAATAGAGTTTAAGTGTTATGCCTTTAGCCTCACACATGAATATAGGCTTTCTTCGTGACCCTTTTTTTGTTCTAGGCATTGGCAGATTTAGCTTTCTGAGGAATACCTTTCATTTTTTTGCTCAAGACAGCCCCATTTCCTTAATGACAATTCCTTGGAATTAGCTCCTAAGTAAAGACTGTCATTTCCCAATAACAGATATATTTTTGTCATATCTGTCAACCCCTATCATGGGAACCATTCCCTACAAATGTCTTGAAGATGTAAAGCTCTGGGAGATGGTGCTGACTGGACCTCAAAGATAGTCAAGTTTTTTAAGTTAATTCTGAACTTTCATTTTCATCCATCTGCAGTGTCTCATGTTGAGAAGTATTTTCTCCCATAAAATTATTTTCCTGTTTCTGTAAAGGTAGACATTTTTAGGATCCATTGTGCTAACATGTGTGGTATGCTGAGTTTGCTAATTGCCTGTTACTTTCAGATGAGGGCACCAAAACCTGTTCCTTAAAGACCATAATCATTAAAATACCTGTTTAAAAATGCTCACTTTTAATTGCTCATTTTTAATTGCTCATTGGGAGTGATGCCAATTGAATTCTAATAGAGTATGAAAGGTAGCACTGAACAAAACAAATACAGTACTGATAGGATTAAACACACAGGAAGCACTGATGAGCCTGTAATGATGCTGTTGGGAGCCATTATATCTAAAGCTGAAGTGTGTAGTAATGGATATCGATTCTGATGCCTTGTTAAAGGGAAATTGATAGATGTTATGATTTTTTACTAGTAATGTGAGGGGAAGTATACATATGCTAAACTTACTTTAATTTGTTAGTGTCCAATATGCCTAATTAGTACATTGGTAGGTTTCCGTGGAAAGGAAATGAAAAGAAGGAAAACACTTGCTTGAATAATGAATCTTGTTGAAGCCAGACAAATATTCTTTAATCAGCCATCAGTCATTTGTATTTCAATTACTGTCACACGGATGCCTGTCATGGCTGTACCTATACCAAACATCCGCTTCTAAGCTATATGCTTCCTCTTGTCATCCGGTTACAATCTTTTTCACTGACTCATGATTACTTGTTTACAGAGGTTGTAGTTTTATTATCTCTTTTTGTCTAATGAGGTAAAAAAGTAAGCTGGATATATGAAAGGCCCAACTCAAAGTGAAATTTATGAATTTGTGAAAATGGGTATCTAAAACTCCCATTCCTTTGAGCATTCAAGGAGTTTCTCAAAGTGGCCTACTTGTTACAGTTTAAATTCCCTGTTTCTTGTGGTTGGTAAGGCAAACAATAAGGAGAGAGAGAAAACCACAGGATCAGAGGTGGACATCTAAGGAAAAGTTTTTAAGAAACCAAGCTGAAATAGTTTACCTCCAAGTAAAGCTGAAAAAGCTGAAAAAGCCCTCAATACAACATTCCTCTGTTTCTATTAAAAGCATATTTATAATACAAGATTATTCTTTGTGAGAAAGTGGCTAAAATCTTTACCGTGCTCAAAAAAGTAATAATTAATATGATGGCACATGTACCAAAGAGGCCAGAAATTGACATTGCATGAATAAAATATCTACTTTTATATTAATATGCATATGCAAACTCTTTTAACTGATGTCTCATTTTTTGGGGGGGTCTTCCAGGCTTTTATTTTTTTGGTTGGTTTGTTCTTTGTGAGTTTGTAATAAGTCAATCTAATAGAGTCAATCCATTAGGGATTAGGAAAATGATAGAACATAATGACTGAATGCTGGTACATAAAAAAGAATGTTTAAATGTTCACAGACAAAGTAGAAACTGGAAGAGAAATAAATGCAAGAAAACTAACGGCACAAAGTCTGGGTCTGGTGGCAAAAATTTCCATGGGTGGCTATCGGGCACTCAGCCGATTGAAGTGTGAGAGTTTATATTAGTAAAGAACAGCCTCAGAATTATTTTATTACTTCTGTAATAATCCAAAGAGTACATCTCTGCTGAGATTCAGTTAAAATTCACAGCATTTAATGATCCTTTGAATTAAATCGAAATATTGAATATGCATCTCTCTATGTATATTTATCTTTATTCTCTTTCTTTTCTTGGGGGGTTCTAACATCTAAAGGAAGAAAAAATCGAAAGCCATCAGAATTAAAGTACTATGTAAAATAGCCAGTTTTAATGTTATGCACCAGAACTTTTAAGAAACTAAACACATATTTAAAGCAAAAATCTGTGTCTTTTCTATCTCTGGAATTGTTAAACAGCTGAAAAAACCTGAAGCATATAAAACCCCAGATGTCAAAACCCAGTTCTCTGGTATGCATCATGAAACTTACTTAATTTTTGTAGTGTTGTACAGAATTTACAGAATTGCAACAAACTATGCCTTTGAGATGACAGCTGTTGATACATACTGTAGTGAGCTATCACAGGGATACTATGCATTTATCTCAGGGGGTATTAAGGTATCCTGTTTATTACTCCAAATTTCACATACCATCCAAGAGTTGTCAGGGGGGTGGTGTACCAGAGTGGCTATAAGTACATGAAGAGTATTATTCCTAAATATGCAGAAAATATTCTTATGACACAAAAATGCCAATTTGTGATAAAGCAGCCACATTAATAGTAGGCTATCATGAACTAGTGAAAACAGAAAATCTTAAACACACGTAATTTATCTACATATACTATAAATTCGAAGTCTCATAGAAGATTTACCATAGTTAAAAAACACAATTCCATTCCAAACTACCCACATTTATAGAAGTGTTGCATAATAACAATACAAAATCCAGTGAGAGCATTCTCACTAGCATTTTCATGAGATATTATAATTGTGAAGCAAAGAAGTAAAGGTGGTTTAGGATATGGGTATGAGCAATGTATTTAATTTCCGTTCCAAAATCTACAGTTAAGTTTTGCATTGTATGCTTTCCCAGGAGACATCATTTGGACTGTTTTCATTCCTTTGTATTAATATTGCAGAAACTTCTCATTAGCTACCTATTATATCCCATTTAACCTTTTTTTTCTTGAAAGAGTCAATTCCTTCGATAATACTAAATCTCTAGATAGGCTTTCTCTTTCTTTTGTCGTTATTGACTCTTCTTCATGTTTTAAATCTGTTTTTCCCATCCCTTTTCATTACTTACTGGATTTAATTATTGTATTTGGCCAATTGTCTTTGCCTTTATCTGACTTGTCTGTTGTTCCTGTTGGTTGCAGCTTGCTCAACATTTTGACATAAACAGGACAACTTAAATTTAAAAAGCTAGACTACAATATGCATTCAAACAATCCAATTAGATTATTTGGCTGTTGCCTTTTAGGAATGGGAAGAAATTTTTTATGACAGAAATTTTGACTCTTTTCCCAGCTAAAACAATGTAAATCTGTGTGGAATCTTTTTATATTGAACACCTGCATTATACATTCTTATATTTTTTTAATGCTCACATGTATTCTTTTGTGATGGAATCTATTCTTAATGCTCCACTGTTTATTAAATGAAACATAGGTTTTCCTCATTAGTACTGGAATATATCTTACATATACTAAAAGCTGTTGGTTAACAGAAAAATCTCACTTTTTTAAGAGTTTATTTCTTTGGTACATTTATTTTTATGTTGCTAGTTTATTCAATGAAAGCACAACTTTACTTTTCATCCTCTTTGTTTGTTCTGTGACAGTTTTACATTGATAATGTGCACTGTTCTACAGACAAGTTGATTGTTCTCACATTTTTGTGTGTGTGATAAAAATATTGAGCTTAAAATTATTTTTCATTTTACTGTTGCTGAAGTGGGCAGCAGAAAAAGACATATTCTACAGTGCTTATTGTTGCATAAGAATGTCAAGAAAAATAAAAATAAATAAATAAAATTCACATACTATCATGATCCCTAAAGGAAAACATATTTATTGTGCAGCAAGATATAAGAATCTTTTTTCTACTTGAACAGGTAGTTGGATCATTCTCTAGAAACCAAACATGCCATAATGTTTAGTAGCACCAAATCTCTCACAGACACCTATTCACCTCAATATTCACTGTCTATCTGAGGATGAAAGAGCTAACTTAGCTTTCATTGTTCCTAGTAGGAAGAGGGAGAAGTGATGGTGAGCATCTTATCTGTGTCACTCAAACTGTGAACTGGTTTTTGCTACATCTTTTCCTAGCAGGAAATATTACGTTCGTATCAGCATTGGGTAATATTTTTGCATGTAGTCTTAAAACTTGTAAAAATTTAGACACCAAAACTTCAAATACTTGATACTTTAAATGTTTATTATTTTATCTGCCATATTTTTTCAGCAGACAGATAAAGTATCTGCACTTCTTTAATGGAATGGCAGTTTGCACATGGTAGTTAATTTTACAGTCTGTACTGCTAGGGTTTTGCTCTGTGCTCTGCTGGCTGCTGTGCCTGCAGCATGACATGCTTAATCGCACATTGTTGCAGTGGAGCCGACTCACACATTCCAAACAATTTGCATGGGACTAAACAGATTTTGCTGCTGTGTTTTAGTAACTAAGTGTTAAGGGCTCTATGTGAGCATAATAGTATCTCACTGTGAGAAGATAATGAAAATAGCTTATTGCAAAACAGCAAGACCAAAAATGTTTATATATTTTTCAGTATTTATAAATAACTTTGTAAAGATAAACCTGAAGTGTACCAGGAACACTGAATAGAAAGTGACAACCAGTCATAATAACTGTTCTATAAAAAAAGCTTTGGAAAATTACTGAAGTAGTTTGGTTCTTGGTAAAAAAACCCAAGCATGCACTTGTGGTCATTTACTATAGTAGCCTGTGGCAAACTTAGAAAAAGCAGGACTACCTCATGTCAACTATGGCCATATCTCTGAATACTGTATATAGAGATATCCTCCTATACCATTTGTGGTGTCAAAATTCATGGCTCTCTCCATCCTTTTTCATTCCCAGTATAGCTGTACAAGAAAAGGAAGACACTGCCACCAACACAATTCTTAGTGCTCACAAAATATTCTTTCTCTCTTCCTTGAAGAAAAAATAGTAAGCTACCTGTTAGGTTTTAAATGTTGGAGTCTGCTTTGTTATGCTTACAGTCTGGCACGGAAACTATGAAGCTGGTTATTAATAGGCACAGGATGAACCTCTCAGCTAAATTGAGCTGAAAAAATAAGTGTAGTTCTCCTTCACCGATGTGGTGTGATGGAAGTTCTCTGCCATCAGGTAGGATGTTAGGTAAGAAGCACTTGTCTGTAAGGCAATCCTCTTAACTGGTGCCAGTAGCAAGAGAAGCAAAAGACCAAAGGTCCTGAAAATCATAATGCTATATATAAAAATGAGATTATTGGCTCATGGAGAAGTAAGTACTACAGGTTTGAGTAGACCCCCATACACTGCAAGCCAAATCTTGCTTACAAATAAGTGACTATTAATTCTGAAGAGTATCTTAATACATCAGGCTACTGCCTCTATTCCTGAGGTTCAAGAGTAATGCTTTCACATTATATAGCCTTCCACATTATATAGCACTCAAGCATGCTTAATAGTTTCCTTCTTAACTCTGAGACTAGAGTACTGACTCACAAATTTTTTTGTAATATGTTTCCAAAAGAGTTGATTCTTCATGATTGCAAAAGAGAAATTGAACAGGGTAATGTTGGTAATGCCGTGAAAGACAGTATCTGTTTTTTCTTGGTTTGCCATTGAAATTTATTAAGGAAGATGACATCTTTGTTGAAGGATGAAGGAATGCCTTCAAGAGGGGAGAAAATCCCTTGTAACCAAATGAATTTGCTACTGGGCAGAAGAGCTAGATTCAACATGATGAAGTGGAGGGAGAAAACAGGAACTGGACAATTTATGGCTTGCAAAGCAACTGGTGAGCATGCAGTCAGGTCACAGAGGAAATAAAATATTTCTTTTTGAAGCACTGGAAAAGTCTGTGAAGCTGTAACTGATTCAAAGAGTGACTGAAACAAAGTCTGTAACTTGCGTGTAAGGACACTTGTTTGTAAGAACACAGGACAGATCCTCTATTTTTCTCCTTTGACCTTGTTGTATTTCTCTCAGAAAAGAAAAAAAAAGCTTATAGACAAGTCAACCCTGGCTTCTGAGTTTACAAAACTTATCAGTCTGCACAAGACACAAAATATAAGAAAAAAAACAAGGCAGATCCATCTCAAATCTCTTGATATCTCAGGGTCCCAAAAAGAAGAACTTATTTCTGGTTTTATTTCTACACTATTTGGAACAAGTTAGACTTGTTAAATGGTTAAAATGTTTTTGGTCAAGATTTCCATCTTCCAATTTGGATAACCTCTGCATATGACAGGATGGCTATTGTCATGGTTTGGGTCAGGTTGACCAATGGCAAGACAACAGATGTTGTCCCCCATGTCTTGCCCCAAGGAGAGGAAGAAGAGTGATAAAGAAACTTACAAGTTTAGAAAAACCTAAATTGCTTTAAATAAGTAATAATAATAAAATGAAAAAGGAAATAATGAAAGAGATGCAATATATAAAAATATATACTAACCTGTATCAAGATCCCAGGGACATGTCACTGGCAGACACTGGGTAAGTTCCAGACTGGATCAGTAACAGATGGGAACTAGATTCCAGATCTAGCTTCAGGAACACATGGAGCAAGATCAAAGGCAAACGAACTCTTTGGATGTTAGTCTTTGATGAAAGGGAGTCATTGAAGAAAGCCACCCTTGAAAAAGAGCAGCCCTGCCCCCTTTGATCCCTCAGCTTTTATACTGAACATGGCAGATGGGATGGACCTGTCCACGCCTCCCCACAGGTACAACCCCTCCAAGGGTAAACAACCACCTCAGCTGAACCTGGGTGTCACAGCAACAAGGATAAGCCAGAGCCTTTCTCACTGAACAGAAAGTTGTCTCTGCTCCACCCCAGACCAGGCCAGTGGTAAAATACTGTTGTGGCTGTGCAAAAAGGAAACAGAGAAATTTCCCTGGAGAGCTTGTTCAAGAAGGCACAATAACATTGAGGACTGGAAAGGAGATGAGGGGTGGTTTGCAGCCAAAGGCTTCTGAGTAAGCTATGGAAAATCCAGTATAACTCCATTCCACAGAGAGACTAGGAAATGTCTACAAAGTTAACCATGCAAAATATTTTGCATGCATTTAAACCAGTCCAGTTCCGTTGAATCATGACGTTATAAATTTTCTGCTAGCAGAGTTGCTGTAGAGCCCTGCTCTGGTATGTCATATATTATCAAGACAAAGGCTGATGCATGTCCTGATCAGAGATAACTCCTTACTGTAAGCTAAATTTAAACACATCCTCAGATTCCAGTTTCATGTTTATTAGGAAGCCCTCGCATGTGGAGCTACAAACAGAGAAATAAAATAATAGATAAATAAGAAAAAACGGGGCAAGAAAGGTATTGAAAGCCCAAGAAATTTCCATGTAGATGCTATTGACTGTGAAGTTCAAGCAAGTGTAGCAAGTGTTCATTGCATAAATGAGGGAGCTACAGCTTTTGAAAGTGCTCAGTGAACTCCTGTGTAATTGGTGGCAGTTGCACAGCACAGACTGAGACTAAATGCTAGCTAAATCTCTGTGCCTTTCTTTTCTTAAGTCTTCAGAAGTAGAAAGATAATAGGAAATGCTATTGAGTAACTTAGCACCTGGTTACCTGCAGGTGGGTGATAAAAATCTCGCAGAAGACCTTAAATGCAAAGCATGTACTCTGAATTTGGAGTCCAGCAATCACTATCTCAGTAAAAATATCAAGATGGACTTTAAATTTAAAAGTCTAAATAGAGTTCATAAGCTTCCATCCCAAGTTTGAAAAATTGTATTCCTTCAGGGAATAAAATAAAACGTGTATTTTATTTGCTTATGTAATTTATCTTTTTTTTTCTTTTTTCTTATAATAGAATGTAGACCTTTTCAAGGACTGTGTATCCGCACTATAAGGAGAATGCCATCTACAGTTTTTCTAATGTTTGTCTTCCTAGTGTTGTTTAGTGGCATTTTGAAGATTAAAGTTAGAAACTTAGGCAGTTAGTGGCTAGCGCTGTATTGTAAGTAAAATTTATTGCAGCATACTTTGTGTCAGCTTGCACACTGCAGTCTAGTTTGGTAAGAAGTTGTCTTTCTTAGAATGAAGTTTGAAAAACCGCCTGATAATGATGTCACAGGTAAGATAAGTAAGTGTAGTAAAACGAGGCTTTGGATTATGATGAATTGTCCTTTAACAATTGAAGGAGCATCTTACACTCCAGGAAGAACATATTTCTTGATTTGTAATTAAGCTATAAGAAAAAGTGTGCTAATCCATACTGCACTGAACAAGGATCATACATATGCATTTAAATAACTTAATCTAACTTTTAAATGCGTAATTCAGGATTGTGTTCTTTTTGTATTTGCAATTAGAGGGTAGAACAGATGCAGAAGGCTTAATTTGAAATGAAAAATCCAATAAATAATCTTTGTTTTTAAGGTATTGCTTACTTGGAAAAAATAATTTATCCTCTGATTCAGATATTTATTCTATTTAAACTTATTTAAGGTACACAGGGCTAAAAAGGATTTATTTTGGGAGTATGTGATTGTTCTAAAGTGATTTAATGAAATTTCCACTTGAAATTATTCTCATAATAATGAGAATAATTGGTTAGTTCTAACATAGTTAATGTTCACAAATGATGGTAAAGAATTTTCATATTTCTTACAGTTAGATCATAGATGAGTACAAGGTAAATCATGCCCATATTCTTGATAAAGTGTTTTTTCTCCAGAATATACCATAAAACTTCTTTTCCTATAGTTGCATTGATGCAACTGAAGCTCTAAATATGCTTGAGATTGCTGAGCATTCATGGTGAATTGTACAAATACACTAGGTAATAGAGAAAAGAAGTAATATTTCAAGCGTTTCCAGAACTATGAAGTAACTAAAGATATTAGTTTGGTTGTGAAGTGAGGAGAACTTACTGCTAGTTACTAGTGAAACTTAATAAGAATTAGGTTGTATGTATAAATACGTATATATAAATATTTTTGATCAACCAATTTGCTCTAGAATGTAAGTGCCTTTTTCTTAGACTGTTACCAAAGGCTAAAATACAAAGCCCACACATTCACGATGGCCCTACTGCTATTTTTTTTTATTGGTTCTTTACTGTTTTTCTTTCAAAAATTTTAGACTTGATCATTTGCCCAAGTATTGTGCATGGATTGAATTGCAGGGATGAGTCATATATTCCACATATGTTGTGGAAATGTGCCCTTTTCTTTAAAATAAGAGGATGATATACTTTTATAATTCTTGAACATTGCCCATAGACTGAAGTCTGTAAGAACTACACATGGCAGAAAGACAAGGCTGCAGTCTTTGCATGCAATATAAATTTGTATCCCAAAGTTTATGCATGTACATTTACATGCATTTCAACAAACTTTCCCCTTTGAGGCTTTTGTCAACATCAAGTAACTCTCAAGGGATCAGATGGCATAGGGAAAAAAGGGAAGGTTATGTCAAATGAAGTAGCTGAGAAACAGTAGTGTTTCTCCCAATCAATGATATTTAGTAGCAAAAGAATGAATGAGAAATTTCAGCAGCATTAATCATACTTTTTCCCCTCTAGGGAGCTCCTCATTCTAGGACTGACCCTTTGTCTGGCATTGTCTGAGGTGTGATTTTGTTAATTAAATACCAGCTTCTTGAGTGTGCTGGGCTCTTCAAATTAGCCTATTAGCAGTTTAACACAACCAGATGACTTAAAAACATCATCCCTGCTTAAATTAAGACAGCATTTGTTCTGTCTTTATAGCCCCCTCCCATTTTTTTTTTCTTTTCTGGAAATACCCATTTCCCAGCTGTTTTAAAATATTGTATTGGCTTGACATTGCAAAGGCTGCCCTGGCTTCTCTGGTTGAATTCTGCTATTCTCACTCAGGGTGAATGATCTTTCCCTGCTTGAACCAATCCCTTCAACTGAAGGGAGTTGCTCATCTTGAGCCACTGCTCTGTGGAGTTGAAGTAGCAAAATGGGATCCTTGTTGAAATTATATTTTATGAATGTTCCCCAAAAATGTTCACTCCAAAACATGGAGTTATGGTGGGTGAGACTGATAAACTATTTCAGTGAGATTTTTGATTAACAAGACTTCCTGCAGAAATCATTACCTCCAGGGCCCCTAGCAGCCAACATTCATTACTAGTCTAAGTAGTCTCCAAGAGAAAATATAGATATTTGGAAAGTGAAGATTGAAAAAAAGCAAGTTTTGTGTTTCCATTTTGTCTTTAAAAAAAACAATCAAAATAAAAGCCTATATAACTCTTCAATGTGGTAGGTTAGTGTTGCTCTGTCACCCTGCTATCTGAACTCTTTGAAGGTATAGGCAGGATTTGGGTGGGTGTGAGTGTTATGTGTGATGTAACTCAAGGAAATATTCTTTGATGAGGCTTTGAATGTGCAGTAGAAAGCATTTAAAAACTGACAGATTTTGCACAGCAATTCTTGGCAGCTTGAGTGTGAAAAATAAGCTGGCTAAGATTTGAAATGAACTTTTTTAAAAAAACCCTAAATTTCTTTCAATACAGATACTGCTATTTTAACCATATCCATCGAAAGTACTCTACTTAAAAAATGGGCAAGATTATAAAACTAAAGTCTTCTAAAATCCTGCAGTTGTGTGTATGGAAATTGATGAGAATTGCTTGCAGCTAGTAACAGCCTAGAAGACAAGTAAACCATGAGTAACGAAGGATGATTGTGAGGGAAGAAACATACTTGCACCTTTCAACAAACACTACACAGAGATAACTTCATAAAATTTTTAGTGATGCTCTTCTTCACTAAGCATAGTCTTCCACAAAAAAGTTTTAGTTTACTGTACTAGGTCTCAGAGCTGTACCCTTTGGGTCAGTGTGAGTTCTGCCAATTATTACAGGCTAGATCAGGCTGTATTTGGACAACATATTATGAGACTAATAAACATCAGAGGCTGTACATATATAGATTTTTTTTTTGTGAAATGCTCTTGCTATGTTTTGAGACTAGTATATTTTCTCGTGTGAATTATCTCTGATGTTGTCTGACCAGGACAGCATCACTGAGAGGTATAATAATTTATATGAGACAATTAAATACAAAAGATCAACGTGTGGAATGAAATTAATATCATTCTTCCCCCTTTCTAAACACTTGATACAAGTGTATCAAGTTTTTTCAAGAAGCTTGTTCAAGACTGACCACAACCTGGGAGCACTTTTAATATTAAAATAAGTAGCTGTGATAGCTTGCTAAGTATAACTAGGAGCTGCCCTGTTCAAATAGGGCAATTTTTTAATTGAATATGCCTGTACAGTTGGTATTACAATATATAGAAATCAACAACAAATACTTAGAAAATCAATGTCCTGATGACTCTGTGTGTCACTGGTGGTGTGCCTAGTTTACTTTGTTGCCAGAGAAGACATGATCTGTATAGGATAATAGAGACAAGGGCAAAGGGAAATCACATTGAAATATGATGGGCAGAAGTGTTTTGTTCATAAATAATGGAATATTTTAATATAATTATAGTGCCACTACCACACTTGTTGGATACATGCTGCTTTCATTTTAAATGGATTATAACTAGCAATAAATCTTCAAATAATCTACTCTAACTGGTGAATAATGGACTCTTAGTGATTCAGCTATTGAAAATACATAAGTTAGTTTGAAAATGCATATCTAATGCATATTATGCAAGTTTTTGCTCCTGTCTTATACTAGAAGTATTTTGAAGTGCAACTATTGTGGATATTTTTATAAATACTCTGCCACCCATGCAGCCTTCCATTTGGTCTTGTTTCTTTGTGTTTGTGGGAGGAAATCGTCTGCTAGTGTACTATATTCCTGAGGACTATACTGCTTATTGGAATGGTTTATTTTCATTGTATCTTAGATTTTTATTAAGGGTTTAGATTTTTGGTAATATATAAACAAAATAATAATGCTGCAGTAACTAAGATAAACTTTTCCCGGGAATAAGACTTACAGATGCAGCAAATCAGTTACCCGGAATAATTAGTATTAATAGGAATATAGTGCATGATAACCAAATTTCATGACTGTTACCTGTTACATTTGTGTATTAGTATCAGTAATAGAAAGCCTACGACAGGTGAACGGTGCTTTTCCATTGCAATGCCTTGGGAAAACATTAGGTTAGTCATCCTTGTGACAGCATGCATGAAGTAACCATGAATTATTGGTTTTGTTTGTAGTAAAACTAAGATAGAAAGTAAAAAAGACATGGTCTAATTGCTAGCAAAGCTGTGAGAATTGAAAGTAGGAATCCTGGTGGACCTGGTGGTCCTGGTGGACCACATGTACAGCACTGATGAAGAGCAACAGAAAACACAGAAGAAAGTAAATTCAAATGGATTTCCACTTGAATCATGTGTATCCAGATAGGTGTTCTGGCAATTTTTCTCATTGCTGAGTAATGGTTTAAATCTTCAGACACCTAGCACACATGGGAGTTGCCTTGTCTTTTGGATGACAAATGAGACTATCGTGAGTGTTGAAGTAAGGAACAGTAGAGCACATGTTTCTGTAACCTGTAACAGCAAACTGCTTGTGAAAGATCAGTTACTTCCTGTTTTAGTTACAATTAAAGTGTTCTGAAGGAAAACAACACAAGATTTCAGAGGTACAATGGCTCCAGTATTTTCCTTATTCTTCTTCTGCTAGCCAATTTTATGTATTATATCCCTTTCTCACCAGGTTTACTATCTCCTAGATTTGAGTTGGGCACCTTACTACGGATAGGATTTTTTGAAAAGTGCTATGTATTGACTTTGTATGTAGAAGCAAAGCCTTATGTTTGTTACATTAAAAAAAAAAGGTTAAAAATTAGAGAAAATATTTTAAAATTGACATTTAGAAGCTCAAGGTGTAGCTATCCCCAAAAAACCCAAAACCAAAACAAGAAAAACAAATATACTTTACATTTTAAATGTCTGATTATATAAAAGGCAATTTCCTAATTCTAAAAAGCCCAGTTCCTAATTCATAGAATCATAGAATTGTCTAGGTTGGAAGAGACCCTTGGGATCATCGAGTCCAACCATCTACCCTACTCTACAAAGTCATCCCCTACACCATGTCCCTTAGCACTCTATCTAAATGGCCCTTAAACACAGCCAGGGATGG